>CAMZMU010000078.1:0-135682 GCA_947311845.1 Poa pratensis | reverse complement strand
ATATCTTTATCCTAACTTTGCTGGTAGAAATTGTGTCCAATAAGTAGGATAGCCTCGTTGCATGATTTAAATTGATCTCTTGGATGCATGTCATTTAGCCTATTGTTCACGTAAGTCATAGTATAAACAAATGATCGATCAAGAACAGAGTTCTACCTCCTCGTCGAACTTGGACACGATCGCAGACGGATGCCGCATGACTGACCCCACGCTGGGCAACTTGGTCGTGAAGGTGTGCACACAGGCTGATGGCGGTATCATGTAGGGAGGAGATAGTCTTCATCGCGGCAGGCAGCAACCACACAAAGAAGAAGCTGCTCCTTGAACGTGACTGGCCGCTATGGAGACGTAGCAAGTGGCCACCTATACAGAATATTTGATCAAGTCATCTCAAATATGATTGAAAAAATAGAAAGCGCAAGAAATTCCTCTTCTAGTGAACTTACTACCAGGCCATTAGAAACGCTTGATGCAATCCGATTAGCATGTCAAGATGGCTTCTTGCTTGCTGCTAGTAGATGCATGAACCGGGCAGCGCACCCTAGCTAGTGTGCAATATCGGCCATGCCAACATCATGCATGAAAGTCGTTGAACATTGAATTGATGAGGGAATTAATCAGAAGTTTTGGAGTAGCTTCCGGACGGCCGGAGCTGATCGGAAAAGCCATACTGCTTACCGGTTGTAAAGCACCCTACTGATAGATTGATCTGAGCTGAGGCCATGCATGACGCCGCACGTATGCCTTGCATACAAATTGGTCGCTGCCGTCGGCCGGACGCGCATAGCACGAATTAATCTCAGTAGATGGGCATGGATGGCTGCCGGATGGAACTCATCATCGCCTGCAGCGGCAGGTCGTATGCGCCAGCGAGAGAGTGATTTCTTTTCCGGTCATCCAATTTGGAGAGTCGTACCCATGCAAAATAAAGAATTGGAGAGTCGTCACCGAATATCAGACAGGGAGAGGTGGAGGAGGACCGGCGCTAGGGTTTGCTTGACGACCGGCCGATGGGGGCATGAGCGACAGGGTAAGGGGATTATTCTTTGCGGCAGGAGAAGAAAATTCGATAAGTAGGCATTCACGTGGGATAGAGAGCATGGACTCTTTTTGCATGATAATACGATTCTCATTGATAAATTAAAGACAAGATACAAAGTACGTATACACCGATCTTACAGATTTGAAAAGATAGGATAAACCTATGTGACAAACTAACGCCTATCTCTTTTCTTCGGCACCACCGTAGCAGCCACCAAGGAAAAAATAGACAGATCACCTCTTCACCTGAGCTCGACGCGGCTCCATCGCTGATCATCAGCTTTTCGGACCTCCAAAGTAGTTTGCCATAGGACAAACCATTGCCGTTGAAAGAATCAGACCGGGGCAGCACGACCCCGGACACGCTATCGAACTTCAGCACTGGCACCCCCGCACGACACGTCGGAGTAGGGAACCAAAACCATCAGCTCCAACCACAAACCCAGCACAAGGTGCACCATCTTCCAGCTGTCACCAGTGCAGACCACCGTCTGCACGTACTCCTGGACGAATCCTCTCTGCTCCACCGTGGCGCCGGAGACAACGCCGCAGTAACGGGGACAGAACAGGAGGAAAAACCCATCTGATGGAGTCGCCGCCGCCGCCTCGCCGACACCATCCATGAACGCTACCGCCACCGATCTTTCAGATCGGCAAGCACACAAAGCCACCAACTCCGAGACGCCGCCATGAAGGAGAACGCCGGTATGGGAGTAGAGTTGAGGCAGATTTATTTGCCCGTGCGTCGCTCCCACCACCCCAACGACGCACCGTGCCAGAACCTTCCTAACCCTAGCTACCATGCAAAAGCGAAGAAAACGGGTCCCCCTCCCTCCCGCCGCCGAAGTAACAAGCGGAGGGAGGGAGGCCCAGCTCTCCCGCCGGTGGAGATCGGTGGAAAAGAGGCTCCGCCTCCTAGTCGCCTGGCGGCGCTAGGTTAGGGAGAAAAGAAAACGTGTTAGAGAGCATGGACTCTATGAGATGTCATATGACGGCTGTAGCTAATTAATCAACAAACAAATCGTACGGATGGTTACGGTAATTTTCCTAGGATTAACGTGGAGGCTTGTACGGCGCCTCCAATTAGTAAATATATAAGATGACCTCGATCCAGATGAGTGAGACAATAGTTTGCCGCTGAGCATGAACTCATGCGAGGAAATTACTTCTCATTTGAACCGCCGAAAGCATGGCGCCGCAAGGATGATGAGCTAGCCGACTCCGACAACCACTCATTTCGCCAAGAACGACGACCGAAATGTACACGTGCCCTCCCGGCGAGAGCTCTAGTGACTGGACTTAGAGGAGGCAATCTATGAGATCAAAATGGCCAAGGCGTCCCCGATGATGGTGTCGACTTGTCCGATTTAGAGGACGAGTAGGCAGCACCAATACCACCGCCGCATCGACTTTGGTTGTTATCGCAGTCGATGGCAACTATAACTAGGTTAAATATAACATATTTTGTCCTTGTTTGATCTATGTCGAATTTTTTAAATCTCTGCTATAAGGCGCAGATGCGACCATAGGTTGTGGTGGTCGTTTTGCAATTTAGTCGCTAAAAATTGGAAAACAACCTGCATTCCGGTCCACAAACCCCGCGTCGTCCTCCCAAGCACGATTACCGACTCTTTAGCCCTCCGTTGTTTAGCTGTAGTTACAGGCCCTAGCCACCAGGCCCGACTGAATAAGCTGGAGTTTGCGTTAGTGCGCTGGCGGTATGGGACTAATTAAGCACGTATGCATGGGATCGTTGCATTGGCATTACTAGCCATTGGTTTTGGACCGTTGCATTGTGGAATCCATATGCCACATGGGCCTCCGTATGCTGTCCCGGAGACACTTTTTTTTCTTGGTGATGGTAAAATAATCAGAAATAGCAAGACATCTCTTCCACTGTGGTACTAGGTTGAACAGAGCATCTCCTCAACGCTGACCGGCCGGTTGTTATGGCAGGCGCCCCCGGCCCCCCATCGATCCGGGTGCCCTAACTACGTCCGCAAAACGGATAGATTATCCGCAGACGATCCGTTTGTCTGAAAACCGGCCCTAAGTTTGTGGCAATTAGACATTGTCCGTGTCCCCTCGGCTGTGTCGTCACGTCTTCCACCGTTTTCTGTTGTCCCATGACCCCAGTCCCCATCCAGCAGCCTACCATGGCAGCCTCTTCTCCCACTGAGCCCGTGGAGCATGGCGCACAACGCGGAGGGGGCTCATCTCGCATCCTTGACAGGCGTGTTGAACTTAGAGGCGACATATGCCATCTATGAGTCCCCAGAAGACGAATGACTTGCCTTAGCTGAGGCAATCTATGAGTCCGAGATGGTCGTGGCAGCCCCCCTGGTGATGGTGCCAACTGCTCCGATTTAGAGAACGAGGACGAGGAGGTACCACCACCGCCAACTTTGTTTGTTAGCATCATCGATTGCGCCAAAAAGCAGGTTAAATATGACATATTTTGTTCCTGGTTGTTCTAGATTGATCCATGTTGATCTCGTGTTGAACTATTTAAATTATGCTCTACTTTCATCCGAATTTGCTAAATTTTGGCAAAAAAGGACATGCATTTTAGTTGTTGGGACGACAATTTTCTTTAGTCAGTGTGTTGTCGTTTCACAGTTTGAAACCCAAAACGTGCATCCGAATTCAGAAATATACAAGTTTATTTATCTTGGAAATTTACAAGTTTGAGAATTAAGTCACTACTACAAGAGTTGGACGGTCAGTTCACAACTAGTTTACTGTATGAACTCTAGTTTTTCATGCCATTCACAAAGGCTGTCCCCCTGATGGAGATGTATGAACTCCAGATAGAATTATATGATGTTCTGCACAATTGTTTACCTCAGTCGTCACTCACGATCATGCATGGATGCACACTACACTATTAAAGCTAACCAAAGCTAACCACTGTTAGTCCTATTAGTTAATATTTCAATGCTACGACTTTGAAAATTTTAGAACTGAAGTAACTCCAAATCATGAATAGAACAAATACAAATCACTTCATGTGAACATGTTTAACTCAATCCATCAAATAGACTGTAATTAACTTTACATGTTTTGGTCAGACGCTAAGTGCTAATCAATGTAGATTTTTTTGTAGCCAAATGGTCAGTTAGTTAGCTTGCTACTTTTCAGGTCACCAAAAGCTGCTGTGTGCAATCAAACAAGCTAGTGCAGCTGAGGCCACATTGCTTATCGAGGTTGCTAAAAAAGAACTCTCTTAGAAAATGCTGTGCGCAATCAATCAAATATTGTGGGGGCGTAGCTGTGCATTCACACAATTATAAACTCAGGCAGAAGGGTATCCAATACTTTAAAAAGAACTTAGCATCAATATCAATACTTATATAAGCTTGACTGCATTGAACAATATCAGCATTCTCTTCATTCTCGGCACTATATCCCAAAATTGCAGAAAACAGAAGAAACTAGATAAGCTAGATTGCATTGAACTTAGCATCAATATCAATACTTGCATAAGCTAGATTGCATTGAACACAATATCAGCATTCTCTTCATCAATATCAATACTTACATAAGCTAGATTGCATTGAACTTAGCATCAACTATATCCCAAAATTGCAGAAAACAGAAGAAACAAATTATATCTATTTAGCCACAGAAAAAAAGTAAATTTCACTTTGTAAACATAAGCAATGTTCAAGTGCGGTAACAATGATCAAATGTTTCTGGTCCAGTAATCGGGCTCAACCATGCATGGATCAAGGAAACCCTGCATGACAAAATGAAGTAAACCAAACCGCACATATATAGAGTGTTAGTCTGACAGAATTTGAAGCAACATGTCGTTCCAGGTGATCAAAGCAGAATAGTGGGGTTTTGTCGTTCTCTCCACAGGACTAGGCGACAACAATCGAGCTCGGTTAAAGCTAGATCACAATTTAAAGGAGGGTTTGCAAGGATTTAATCTAAACTATCAGATGAGTCTTTTTGGTATTTTCAGATTTAAAGACAAACACTAAACAACACAAAGTATACTTAAGGACACACACAAGAACTAGCATAAGAATGAGATAGAAGCAAGGTTTAGAAGTAGGAATTGACAATACAGAGTGCAGGAAATTAAACAACAAACACATACACGTTTACAAACAATAGCACTGAAATTGACTAGCAATTGCAAAAGTACAGACTTGAGCAATCAGTAGTACAAGTAGCAGTACGTCACATATGCAATTCCACAAACAAAGATGCACAACGCAGGTTCACTAGTAGTAGAAATAGTACAAATCTAGCACATACATTTATTCAGCAAACGAGAGAAAGAGGATCGATGTGATTCAACCATGGAGAGCTGCTTGCTTGTGTTGAGGAGCAGCACGAGCTGGTGCTGGATGGATGGCTTCAGGTCGTCCTTGAAGAAGAGCAGCAGCAAGAGGCGTAGAAGGCAGAGCAGCACAGGGACAGGAGTCAGAAGATGTTCAGGTCGTTCTCCACTTGGGGACGAACAGCAGCAAGCCGCCGGACGCGTCGGAGAGGTCGTCGACGTCGTCGCCGAGTCGCCGAAGAAGAGGAAGCCGGCGTTGCAGGGCAGGAGCAGCTCGTGGTGGTGGTGGCTGGTGGAGTCGGTGTGGCGTTGGAGGAGTGGATGCGCTGGAGGAGTGGAGGCGCGCCGCCACGCCTGGCCTGGCCGCGGCGGCGGCCGGTGGTGAAGCAGTTGGGGATTAGGGAAGAAGATACCAGGCCTGGGCTGCCGATTGGAGCTGGCTGCTCCTTATCTTCGATCTGATCTGCATGTTTTGCATCATGGTCCCTCCACTTCTCTTCCTTCTGCACAAGTTGGTCCTTGCAACTTTCTGTTCAAGCCCTTGCTCAATAGGAGTGTATTTCCAGAAGATCCTTGCTTAGCCTTGGTGTAGAAAATTGGTGCCTTTTCGCACCCTTCCTGCAATTATGCAAACAAGGCTATAAAATATCTCATGTAATGAATATAGCATCTTAATTATGTTTTCAGTGGCATAATTAATCAAGAAAGATTCAAATGTGAGTGAATTATGCTATAAGATATGCTTGCAATTTAGGTAAATATGCCACTGATCAAATCCCCCACACTTAAATTTTTGCTTGTCCTCAAGCAAAATCGAGATATAACACTAAAAGAAATTGAACAGTAAGCAATCCCAAGAAAATATCAGTCCATTTAACTATGATCTTAATTCCAATGATTATGTATGAGTTATGCAAAATGGTTCCTAAGTAAACATTCAGTTAGACATTCCAATTTTTCTCCAATTAAAAGGAATTGCAATAAGAGAGATACAAAGTTTGGAATAAAATCAAATAGCATAATCCAGAATTGAGCCAGGAGACAAAAGTTAGAGCTTCACATATCCAATCCAGAGATCAACATATGCTAATGCTTATGCAAATGTTAGTATGCAGATGCTTTTAATTAACTTTTGTTAGTGCTTCACATATCCAATCCAAAGATCAACATATGCTAATGCTTGATAGGGTAGTGCTTCATCCTTTTTTAAAGGGATTTCTGGCAAAACTTGTCCAAGTTAGTGCCTCACATATCCAATCCAGAGATCACGATATGCTAACGCAAACAAAGTTAATTATGGTTATTTACAAAATGATAAATATGCAAGGAGGTTAGTGCTTCACCTATCACCGATCCCGAGATCATGATAGGCTAATGCGAAAAAGTTAGTAACAAGGCTCTCAAGTGGATTATGAAATTCGAGTTCATTTCAAAAATAGGCATCCCAAGTTTTGCAAAGCTTTTTAAGGAGAGAAATAAAGGAATTTATGACCGAAAGATTACAAGAAACACACCTTTGCACAAATCATATATAGTACTAGAAATAGGTTCACAGAAACATGGAATCATATATAAAAGGTATTGAAAACCATGCAATCTCACATAGCGCAGTGAACCAATATATCTTATGCGGTGTATCATGCAATGAACAATTCCATAACTTCAGTTCCAATAGTGTTGCCTGAATGAATATGTTGAAACGTTTTTACCTGGTAAGTGTTGACAGCTCTCCTCTTCTGAGATCACTCCTCCTCCTAGCCTGCATGCTCTCTTCACTCTACTGAGATCACTCCTCCTCCTTGCCTGCATGCTCTCTTCACTCTTCTCCATGCTCAACTTCAACCATTCTCCTCAACACCATGCCATGAATCCACCAGGATCCCATGGGATGTCGACTCGAACCATGTACTGCCTTAATGAGTGGTGCAGAGGTAAAATCCTGAAAGTCCACACAAACAAAGAACAACTTGCAAAAGTGATAGGGTTCACACCCACAAGATCATCAATTGAGTAACCAATAATGTAAGTATAGCAATAAAGCACATGGTGAGGATGACAAGTGTCTACAGGAGAGATACAAGCAATTTTAGAGCATGCATTCTTCAACATAATTCCAGCATGTGAGTAGTAGGTGTTATCATGAGCATGAGCAATGTTGCTAAGAGAATGTGCATTATCAAGTTTAGGCAAATCATTGTTCATTTCTTCCTTTAGAGATGGTATCATGCATTGCAAGGTAGTGGCAGATGGTTCAGAAGGAAACATGTCATCAAGAGGGTTAGATAAACCTGTTTTGTCACCTTCTTGTATGACATCATCCTTGTTCACTTGAATCTCTTCTTTCTCTTCATCTTCAACTGCAGCAGCTTCTTTATCCTCTAGAACTAGAATTTGGGATTTCTCTTCCTCTGAACTATCAATAGTTGGCTCATCTGTATGTGAAGGTATTGGAACCTCACATGTGTCAGGAAGAATCTCTGGAGCACTCAGCTCTAGCTCGAGCTGTGATGAGACAATGTTGCTAAGCTTCATGTTTTTCTCAATCTTCTTCAGCTCCTCTATCAGATCTCTCCCATCCTTGATCTTCTTCATTTCTTGAATTAGGACTGGCCTCAAAGGATGATCTTCAGCAGTCCAAGTGTACTCAAGGCACAACAAACTGAGCTTATCTGTATCGTCATAATCACTTGTGGTATCTTGCACTTCAGGAGGACCATTTAACTCCATTGGTACAAGCTCTTGAGGTTGGTGTACAGGCTGAGAAGTTGTTGTTTGTGGAAACCTTTCATTCAGCCAGGATGACTGGTCTTCTAGAGGAGTGGGCTGAGCACTAAACTGATGATGTTCTTGATGAAACTCAGGGCATAAGCAGGAGCTGCATAGAATTGATGTTGATTGTACTGATTCTTCTCCCCACCTAAATTCCTGCATTGGATAACTTGGAGAAAATGATGAGATAGGTGGGCTGCTGTTCCTATATGTCATACTTGGGTTTTCAGGCCATCCAGGAGAAGAATTGTTGTGGTATGAACCATGCTCATGAGCAAAGTTCATACCAAAACAATCTGGAGTGGGAGAATAACCACCATGCTGACAATCAGCCGTGTATGGCCATGAATACCACAAATGTGACATATGGGGGCAGCAGGAGAATAACCATTGGAATAAGGATCATAATGCATAGGCCCATCATCTAAAACTATACCTCGCTTCCTTGCTAAATCATGCAAAGTTTGAGATAGCTTACTCACTTGTTCTTGAAGATTTTCCATAGTACTAGTGCTACCATTCACCTGTCCTTGATAATCCGAATAGTACGCCATGTCAAGGTGAAAATTGTTCAACTACAATCTGCACAAAAGAAAGAAGAAACAAAGAGGAACACAGAAAATAACTAGAACAAGGTTAGAGGTTAATAATATTCACAAAAGGCAAACAAAAACCTAGTCTATAGCCTAACTCAATTGTTTGACGCTAGTCCCCGGCAACGGCGTTCCAGGTGATCAAAGCAGAATAGTGGGGTTTTGTCGTTCTCTCCACAGGGACTAGGCGACAACAATCGAGCTCGGTTAAAGCTAGATCACAATTTAAAGGAGGGTTTGCAAGGATTTAATCTAAACTATCAGATGAGTCTTTTTGGTATTTTCAGATTTAAAGACAAACACTAAACAACACAAAGTATACTTAAGGACACACACAAGAACTAGCATAAGAATGAGATAGAAGCAAGGTTTAGAAGTAGGAATTGACAATACAGAGTGCAGGAAATTAAACAACAAACACATACACGTTTACAAACAATAGCACTGAAATTGACTAGCAATTGCAAAAGTACAGACTTGAGCAATCAGTAGTACAAGTAGCAGTACGTCACATATGCAATTCCACAAACAAAGATGCACAACGCAGGTTCACTAGTAGTAGAAATAGTACAAATCTAGCACATACATTTATTCAGCAAACGAGAGAAAGAGGATCGATGTGATTCAACCATGGAGAGCTGCTTGCTTGGTGTTGAGGAGCAGCACGAGCTGGTGCTGGATGGATGGCTTCAGGTCGTCCTTGAAGAAGAGCAGCAGCAAGAGGCGTAGAAGGCAGAGCAGCACAGGGACAGGAGTCAGAAGATGTTCAGGTCGTTCTCCACTTGGGGACGAACAGCAGCAAGCCGCCGGACGCGTCGGAGAGGTCGTCGACGTCGTCGCCGAGTCGCCGAAGAAGAGGAAGCCGGCGTTGCAGGGCAGGAGCAGCTCGTGGTGGTGGTGGCTGGTGGAGTCGGTGTGGCGTTGGAGGAGTGGATGCGCTGGAGGAGTGGAGGCGCGCCGCCACGCCTGGCCTGGCCGCGGCGGCGGCCGGTGGTGAAGCAGTTGGGGATTAGGGAAGAAGATACCAGGCCTGGGCTGCCGATTGGAGCTGGCTGCTCCTTATCTTCGATCTGATCTGCATGTTTTGCATCATGGTCCCTCCACTTCTCTTCCTTCTGCACAAGTTGGTCCTTGCAACTTTCTGTTCAAGCCCTTGCTCAATAGGAGTGTATTTCCAGAAGATCCTTGCTTAGCCTTGGTGTAGAAAATTGGTGCCTTTTCGCACCCTTCCTGCAATTATGCAAACAAGGCTATAAAATATCTCATGTAATGAATATAGCATCTTAATTATGTTTTCAGTGGCATAATTAATCAAGAAAGATTCAAATGTGAGTGAATTATGCTATAAGATATGCTTGCAATTTAGGTAAATATGCCACTGATCAAATCCCCCACACTTAAATTTTTGCTTGTCCTCAAGCAAAATCGAGATATAACACTAAAAGAAATTGAACAGTAAGCAATCCCAAGAAAATATCAGTCCATTTAACTATGATCTTAATTCCAATGATTATGTATGAGTTATGCAAAATGGTTCCTAAGTAAACATTCAGTTAGACATTCCAATTTTTCTCCAATTAAAAGGAATTGCAATAAGAGAGATACAAAGTTTGGAATAAAATCAAATAGCATAATCCAGAATTGAGCCAGGAGACAAAAGTTAGAGCTTCACATATCCAATCCAGAGATCAACATATGCTAATGCTTATGCAAATGTTAGTATGCAGATGCTTTTAATTAACTTTTGTTAGTGCTTCACATATCCAATCCAAAGATCAACATATGCTAATGCTTGATAGGGTAGTGCTTCATCCTTTTTTTAAAGGGATTTCTGGCAAAACTTGTCCAAGTTAGTGCCTCACATATCCAATCCAGAGATCACGATATGCTAACGCAAACAAAGTTAATTATGGTTATTTACAAAATGATAAATATGCAAGGAGGTTAGTGCTTCACCTATCACCGATCCCGAGATCATGATAGGCTAATGCGAAAAAGTTAGTAACAAGGCTCTCAAGTGGATTATGAAATTCGAGTTCATTTCAAAAATAGGCATCCCAAGTTTTGCAAAGCTTTTTAAGGAGAGAAATAAAGGAATTTATGACCGAAAGATTACAAGAAACACACCTTTGCACAAATCATATATAGTACTAGAAATAGGTTCACAGAAACATGGAATCATATATAAAAGGTATTGAAAACCATGCAATCTCACATAGCGCAGTGAACCAATATATCTTATGCGGTGTATCATGCAATGAACAATTCCATAACTTCAGTTCCAATAGTGTTGCCTGAATGAATATGTTGAAACGTTTTTACCTGGTAAGTGTTGACAGCTCTCCTCTTCTGAGATCACTCCTCCTCCTAGCCTGCATGCTCTCTTCACTCTACTGAGATCACTCCTCCTCCTTGCCTGCATGCTCTCTTCACTCTTCTCCATGCTCAACTTCAACCATTCTCCTCAACACCATGCCATGAATCCACCAGGATCCCATGGGATGTCGACTCGAACCATGTACTGCCTTAATGAGTGGTGCAGAGGTAAAATCCTGAAAGTCCACACAAACAAAGAACAACTTGCAAAAGTGATAGGGTTCACACCCACAAGATCATCAATTGAGTAACCAATAATGTAAGTATAGCAATAAAGCACATGGTGAGGATGACAAGTGTCTACAGGAGAGATACAAGCAATTTTAGAGCATGCATTCTTCAACATAATTCCAGCATGTGAGTAGTAGGTGTTATCATGAGCATGAGCAATGTTGCTAAGAGAATGTGCATTATCAAGTTTAGGCAAATCATTGTTCATTTCTTCCTTTAGAGATGGTATCATGCATTGCAAGGTAGTGGCAGATGGTTCAGAAGGAAACATGTCATCAAGAGGGTTAGATAAACCTGTTTTGTCACCTTCTTGTATGACATCATCCTTGTTCACTTGAATCTCTTCTTTCTCTTCATCTTCAACTGCAGCAGCTTCTTTATCCTCTAGAACTAGAATTTGGGATTTCTCTTCCTCTGAACTATCAATAGTTGGCTCATCTGTATGTGAAGGTATTGGAACCTCACATGTGTCAGGAAGAATCTCTGGAGCACTCAGCTCTAGCTCGAGCTGTGATGAGACAATGTTGCTAAGCTTCATGTTTTTCTCAATCTTCTTCAGCTCCTCTATCAGATCTCTCCCATCCTTGATCTTCTTCATTTCTTGAATTAGGACTGGCCTCAAAGGATGATCTTCAGCAGTCCAAGTGTACTCAAGGCACAACAAACTGAGCTTATCTGTATCGTCATAATCACTTGTGGTATCTTGCACTTCAGGAGGACCATTTAACTCCATTGGTACAAGCTCTTGAGGTTGGTGTACAGGCTGAGAAGTTGTTGTTTGTGGAAACCTTTCATTCAGCCAGGATGACTGGTCTTCTAGAGGAGTGGGCTGAGCACTAAACTGATGATGTTCTTGATGAAACTCAGGGGCATAAGCAGGAGCTGCATAGAATTGATGTTGATTGTACTGATTCTTCTCCCCACACCTAAATTCCTGCATTGGATAACTTGGAGAAAATGATGAGATAGGTGGGCTGCTGTTCCTATATGTCATACTTGGGTTTTCAGGCCATCCTCTTGTTGCTCCTGCTTATGCCCCTGAGTTTCATCAAGAACATCATCAGTTTAGTGCTCAGCCCACTCCTCTAGAAGACCAGTCATCCTGCATTTTACAGGGGTGGGTGATTTTCTTTTGCGGCAGCAAACATGACAAGACGCAACTTGCGATTACCAGATGCTGCTGCAGGGAATATTGCACAAACCAGTACGCACACTGAACAGCAGGTATTTCAAACTCATAATCCTGTATATTTTTGTGTTCTCCTTTTTGACCCTATCTTTTTTCATATTTTTTCACACGGCGTTATGTTGTATGATATCATCTGCAGGGCGCAGGCACAAAAACCCGTAGTGCAGTTGCTGGTAAGCAAGACGCAGAACCACGACCTGCAACAGGAACTGGAAAGCCAGTTCGCAAACGGAAGAAGACCCAAGCGGTTGGTCTTTTTTTTTTTGACAGACCAATATATCTAAGATGGCACATTAAATTTGCACTAATTTTTTTTTATAACTCATGACAGCTCGGTAGGAACCGTGCCTCGCCAGCAAGGCTTGCAAGGCTGAATGCACTTTTGTCAGATAATCAGAAGACTCTAATAAGGCAGTGGGAATGGGGTGGCATGCTAGATGTGAAGGCAACAAAAATGCCGCATGACCTTAGTATGTGGGTGCTGTCCTGTTTTGACCCAATGAGGAGTGAGCTCGTCATCCCGGGGAGGGGCACCATCCCAGTGGATTGTGACAGCTATCACAGAGTTTTTGGACTACCTAATGAAGGCAGGCGCGTTCGTTTTGAAATAGTCCCTGAAGACACAACATGGATGAATGAAGAGTATGGGATTGCCAGCGGCATAGCCCCCACGTTTCAAGAATGGTGCAACAAGATAAAGGGCATGAATGGGGTGGCAGACATGAAGTTTCTCCGAGCGTATTATGCTGGAGTCATCAGTTGTTTCATCTGCCCAACTACAAAGTGTAGCATCACCCCACGGTGTTATGGAGCAATACGTAATCTTGAAGAAGCACGGGGTAGCAACTTCTGTCAGCTTGCTATTGAACAAATCTGCTCCGAAGTGAAGACCATGGGTTGCAAGAAAAATTCTGTTTGTTGCTGCGTACACCACTTAGTGGTAAGCAACTCACATGGTCTCGAATTTTTTCCGTCATGTTTTTTATTTTTTTAGTTTTGTCCATATTTTTCAACTTTGTACATCCAGCTTGTAAACAGCTTCTCCTTTTTTTTTCAACTCATGCAGATTGTTTATGTCGATTCTGTTGAGGTCGATGAGCCCATCGCGCCTGCAAGTGTTTGCCCAATACGTGCTGCAGCATGGTCAAACCAGCTTATACAAGCTGTCATGCAGAAAGATAGGAAACCAAACGGGGAGTTTGGCAAGCTGAGGGTATGACATACCATACCTTTTTCTTTACATGAGAGCAGTACATTTTTTAAAAGTTGCAGAATAGTGTGTTTCTCAGCAACTATGCTCAGATTTATTATGTTCCCCAAGTTGTAGATCATCTTCCATATTAGTTACACAATGCACACCCACAAAGTTGCAACTTGCATGTCAAGTTGGCAGATTAGTTTTCATTCAGACCAAACTGATATTATTTATATTTATGTAGCTAAAAGAAGGTGTTGGTGCCACTATAAGGGACGGTTTGTTTGCTGGCATTACACAAACTGAGCATTTTGTTTCATCAAAGTTGCCAGCAACATTCCCAGTTGAGGTATGTTTTTTATTGCTATCTGATAATCCCAGAGCATACTGGAACTTTTTATGTGTTTTTAGTACTTCAGATAAGTAACACATTTCCCTTTTTCCTTTTGGTTAATTTGCAGAAGAAAAGGAAACTGTCTGTGTTGATAGGAGATTTGTGTAAAGATATCTCTACAAGACTAGGCACATTTGTTGAAGAATATGGGAGGCTCAACCAGGATGAACCAACCGCAACAAATGTTCAGAACATGAGGAGCAAAAAGCAAAGGACGGACACGGGAGACGAAGATGACGAGGATGATTGGGAAGGGGACAGTGAATCTGATGAAGAAAACGATGACAGTGATGATGATGAACAACACGATGACGAAGCCATTCCTGGGGGAAGTACCAGTCACATGCCGCAGGAAGCTGATGATAGAGATGGAGAAGACGACGAACAAAATTGCGACCTACAAGCTCAGTCTAGGAGGCATTACAGATTGGCAAATGGCAACACTACGGTAATTGCAGACAGGAACATGGGAGATGTTGAGCAAGGTTGCTATATAGAAGAACAGCCAAGAAGGTCTCCTAGGTTTGCCAACATCAGCCCAATGAAAGGAAATTCAGTGGACAGTCCTATGAAACATCTCTTGCAGCACAACATTCATGGATCCAGCGAAGACGCTAGCATTTTGGCTGACAGAGAAGCAACTTTGGGACGGAAAAACAGCCAAACCACGCACGTAGCTGCCGATATGAACAGGGGAGTGGGTGAGCAATGTTGCGACCTAGAAAAGCAGCCAAGGAGGTCTCCTAGGTTCGCGATGGACAGCCCAATGAAAGGACATGCAGGGGGCATCAGTCATGGATCGACTATGGTCGCATCTAGGTCTGACAATTGGGAAACAATCGAGGGGGACGCGAAGACATAGTTCTAAACTGCATGCTAAGCTCCGAAAGGAGGAATTTGCTGAGGGAGCAAGCACAAGCCCCAAGAAACAGCGTGTCAGCAAAAGGCAACCCAAGCCACGCACAACGGAGTCCCTTTTCTGAATTAAGAGAGTATGTCTTCGCTGAAGAGAAACAAGATATTGACATCCCATACATTGAGCCTCATGAGTTTTTTGACACACCTGTCAAATACTATGCACAAAAGGTTTTCATGGAAGAAGTCAGAAGGAGCACACCTTTCAGCTCTCTGACACCACTGGACCAATTCCGCAGAGATTTTGATGTGCAGAAATGTGTGGATGAGTGCTACAAGTTTGATAAGAAAAGTCTGATGGGGGACACCAGTTCACCTACTAGAAGGAGACAGAAAATGGCCGCACAGCGTGGCAAGCCGAACACCAGCAACTCCACAGATGGAATGCACGAAGACTCAACCATGGCCATTCCATGCAACTATGGCCATTCCGGAAACAACTATGGCCATTCCGACAGCAACTAACAAACCAGAGGCAACATTCAGCAAAAATAACTCAGGGGTGGATGAAAATGCATCAGCAATCGCAGCCGCAGAAACTAGCTCAGGGGTTGGGCAGGGACATGGGTGTTAGGAGTGTTAGAGAAGCTAGTGAAAGATGTGCCAGCAACTAGATCAAGCCCTAGAGCAAGAAAGGGGACAAAAGATTTGCCAGCCACTAGATCTAGCCCTAGAGCAGGGAGAGCAACTATGGCCATTCCGACAGCAACTAACAAACCAGAGGCAACATTCAGCAAAAATAACTCAGGGGTGGATGAAAATGCATCAGCAATCGCAGCCGCAGAAACTAGCTCAGGGGTTGGGCAGGGACATGGGCTGTTAGGAGTGTTAGAGAAGCTAGTGAAAGATGTGCCAGCAACTAGATCAAGCCCTAGAGCAAGAAAGGGGACAAAAGATTTGCCAGCCACTAGATCTAGCCCTAGAGCAGGGAGAGCAACTATGCCATTACGCACGTCAGGCACAAGTTTTGATCAGCAACTAGCAAACAAGGGTGAGCCGAAGGGGTAAAAATAAACTCAACTTCTATTCATGTTGCAGTTGCACACAAGCCACAGCCTGGACCAACTGTACTAACATGCCCACCCCCTCTACCGAAGACACCGCTTGTTTCACTCATGGTTCAGAGGAAAAACACCAGGAGGGAGGCTTGTGATGCCCCATCCTTCGATCTTGGCTTTGATAGTCCAATAAAGGGGCAGACCAACAACAAAACTGAAGCAAGCCCTGTTTCTGGTTTGAAACCTGTTGATCTAGCAAAGCGGTTTGACTGCGATGACAATTGGACTCCGGAAGTGGAAAAAGAGGCATGGGAGTTTTGCGACCGAGTTGAAAGAGAAAACTTGCAAAAGAAGGGACAGGTGACACATCAACAAGCGGGGGAACGCACAGAAGTTGCTTTCCAAACTCGTCAAGGCTTACACCAGTCACGATAAGCACTATGGCACAATTGACGGCAAACGGAGGATCATAAGGAACCCTCCTTGTAAGAGGTCTCCTTATGTGGACTATAGCAGCAAAAGCAACTTCACATGCTCAGCTGATGTCACCAGGCTGTATGACGCAATTGTTGCACATGGACGCAGATCTCAAAGAGGGCAAACAATTGACACCACCCCCGTCATCATTGAGTATGAGAAATTTTTTGTAACTCTTCAAGAACTTGCAAGCTCGATGATGCCAGGTGCGTGCTTGAAGAACACGGTGTTCGAGCTTGGTCTTGAATCAATCATGCTAAGGACAGAGAGGAGCGCGAAGAAGGTGGTCATGCCTCTGAGAGTTGCGGTACACTACTATTCTTGAACCTTTTTTTTATGCCAGCAACTTTTTGTTCAACAATTGTGTACACAAAATGTATTCACACAAGACCTACCTGTTTTCCATGTGTGAACCAGACATTAATTCTTGACGGCACGAATTGGAGAGACAAGGAGATCAGAAAACATTTCCTAAAAGAAAATGCACACCTCGACAAGAAGGATTCAGTAAGAGTGCTCTAGCTTCTTTCTTTACCATCTTTTTTGTCTTCTTTTTTGTCACATTTTTTTCTGATGATTTTGCATTCTACTCTTGTTCCTAGATAATCATACCTGTCATTGAGAATTTAGTACCAGAAGCAAAAGACCCAGTAAACCACTACTGGCTTCTAAACATCAACATCAAGGACAGGCGCTTCGAGTTACTGGATTCGTTGAGGACGAAGGCCAACAAAAAATTTGATAGGTGTGCCAAGAAGCTTATCACCGGGCTTATGTCTGTGTGGGATGATCACTACAAAGAATCTCCCATCAACTTGGACACTTTTGGGTATGAGGACATCGACCCACCAAAACAGAGTACCCCGTAAGTACCGTTTGTTTATCCCCCATCAACCTTTTGAAGTAACACTCCATGGTTTGTGTTTTCCATCTTTGAGTTTATGCTTCATTTTGGCCCTCTACCACCTAAAATGGTTTCTTTTTTGGGCAGGCATGACTGTGGTGTATTCGCCTTGTACAACGCTGAGCACTGGAATGGGAAATTTCTACCAGCGTACGAAGGTGCAAATGCCCAAAGCATTAGGAAACTTTGACTCACACATGGGTTACCTCTACATTCAACAGCATCGACTGGAAGGGTGCGATGAAAATGAAATGAGGTACAAAAATGTGTTTTTTGAAGTTGTAGTTTGTAACAGCTGTATTGAGGCCTTTTGAGTTGTGTCAAAATACATGTCAATCGTTAGTTTCCAACTTAGTGGACAGAAAGTACTCATCAACTTCTTTTTGCAACTTTTCGTAATAGCTGTGTTCAACCTCTTCTGTAGACACTACGTACCTTAGTTGCCAACTTAGTGGACAAAAAATACGCATCAACTTTTTTTGCAACTGTTAAATTACAACTATAGCGAAGCTACACATGAACTTACTGCATCTAATGTGCAAGTTAACATAAATTTCGAGACAAAGAAAACATCTCAGAAACTTTTTTTGGTAAATATGGTGTACATGCAGGGGTAGTTTGATTTTTCAGTTCAGTTCATGCTACCTTACATACTAAACAAGGCAGAAAAAAACATAATGAAACACATCATTCCTGAGCATTCTGGTTGTTACCCAACCTAGCAGGACATGTAGCTAAATTGTGACCAGGTTCACCACAAATACCACATAGATTAGTCTTCGTTGCCTGCAACTCGATCCCAGCAAGATATCTTCCCTTCTTCCGCCCTTTCGTGTTAGACCTTGGAGGGTTTAGTATTACAAATTGCTCAAGATCTGGCGCTGGGGGCCCCTGTGCGGGTTGAACAGTGGATGAGCCAAGCCCTGACAATGATCTCTTAGCACGTGGAGGAGGCGAACTCATGGCGATGCCCGAGGAACGTACAGTTGGTGCAGAAAAGGTTGCTGCTGCCTCTCTGCTGCCACTAGTTCCACTGTCTTGCACTGGTTGCTTAGGCATATGGCCTGCAGTTGCTGGCTGGAGCATCTTAAGAGTCTGTGCAGATGACTGGTTCGCCTTACCACCCATCGGCTGCAATGGAGATGTCATGTGACATGCAGTTGCTGATTGAGGCATGATAGGAGCTTGTGTAGAGGTTTGGTTCTTTCTAGTACCTGGTGGCTGCAATGGTGGTGGGACGTGAGAGGTAGTTGCTGCCCCACGCGCATTAGGTACTGACGCTGATGGCTGATTAGCTCTACGGCCTGTTGGCTGGGGCGCATGTGATGTTGACGTCTGGTGCTTGCTAGTACCTGGTGGCTGCAATGGTTGCAGGACGTGAGAGGAAGTTGCTGCCCGACGCTCATTAGGCACTGACGTTGCGGCTGATTAGTTCTACGACCTGTAGGCTGTGGCGCAACTGGAACATGCCCTGTTGATGAGTTTGATCTGCCGGTTTGGGTGTTACTCTTCTTCCTCCTCACCTTGTTGAGCTGAGCAAACTCTGTGTGCATCTCCCTAATGTGTCTCCGGGCAATGGCCTCAGCTTGGTCAGACTTGCTGCCAATCTTAGCAACTCCTACAAAGTCCCTAGACAAATTAGCAAACCTTATATGCTCCCGCGATTCTTCAGGCATGACATCATTCTGCCCTGTCACATGAGACATACTGTAACATCCCAAATTTATAACAAGGGTAAACCAGACCCAAATTTCAGAACCAACAAAAACTTTTTGAATTATTTCACAAATGATTGTGTTTCCTTTTAAAATTGTTCTGTTTGACCTTGTGTGACTTGAATGCTTGTGATTGTTTGACTAGTAAATGTCAACCTAAGAACTCAACCTAAGTAAAAATATATTTTCAACACTGGTGACCATGTTATGACAAGAAAATATTCCATATGTCTTTCCCATTCTTATGATTGGCCAAAAGTTTATTTCAAAAATGACTTGGTTCTAGCAACAAATAAAATGCCCTTTATTTTGAGACAGTAAAAGTATTTTCAACACTTTCATATTTATAAAATATGGAGAACTCTCTGTGATCTCCTATCCTTTCCTCAACCTTGATATTTCAAAATTCCAATCTTTATGAACCCCAAGGTTTCAACTCTGTTTAAAAGAAATTCTAGTGGGAAATATATTACCCACATATTTTCTCCCTTTTCAACCCATCTTTGAAAACCACTAAGTTATGGGATGGTATATCCCTTAAACAACCTCTTGTCATAATTGGGTGTGACCACTTTTATAAAATAAGCATTGTTAGTTATGGAAAAAGGTGTGTGACTTATTCTTGTAGTTTGAAGTGTGAGGCTTGTTTGAATTGTGAATATTGTTGTGTTGTGGATAGTGTTGTGTTGGTTGGTATTTTGGTGCTGTTGCCATTGGGGTGATTTTTGCGGTTGTGTGTGAGGTTCTTGTGAGGATAATTCCTCAGTGGAGTTGTTACTACTTTAGGACACCCTTGGCACCCAAACTTGGAGTGTGACTTGAAGAGGAGAAACCCTCTAAAGTTATGCCCCCAAGTTAATTTCAAAAATTTAGAGAGAGGATCTCAATAAAACTCCCTCTTTATCTATTCCTCTATTTTATTAAAACAACTATACTTTCTTTATCAAAATCCTAGAGAAGGGGATGAAATGATAACTCCATTTCACATCACTCCCTCCTCTAGTAACCCTACTTGTTGATTTTAAAACAAATCCCTCCTTTCTTTTATTAAAAAGAAATGAAGGTCATAAGTTAAAATGATCTTCATAAATAATTTCCCTCCCAATTCCTCTATTTTCCTCCAAAACAAATGTTTTATTTATGAAAAGATAAAGTATTTTGAAGCTACCTTATTTGTCAAGAAAGCTCCAAAGGTTCTACAAACTATTTTATCTCTGGTTTTAAATATTAAAGGAGTCTCAAATCTTTAATTTCCAAAAATAGTTTATTTAAACCCTATGAACAAAAATGGAGCAAAACATTTTATTTTGTAAAACCAATTTTTGTGGAGCTTCCTCATATGTAGGGGAGGCTACATGAATTTTCTCTGATTTTTGTAAAACGTTTAAACCCCTCAATAGAATTCTGGAAACCCTACTGGTTTCAAAATAGAAATAAAGGTTTTCTTTTAGACGAGGACCTATCCGTGAGAAGAGAGAAAGGTTCAGGGGGCGTTGTGCAAAAATTCCGTTGACCTCTGTGGCCGCACGCTGGCCGGCACGGCGCCGTGCTCCCCACGCCGGCGATGCCGTGGTCGCCGCTCGCCGTGCACCTCTCCCTCGCCCAGCTGGCCTCTGGCTCCTCTGCCCTCTCCCCTCACATCAGCTTCGCACCGGGGACAGCAGTGGCTCCTCCCGCACGCTGCCGTGCCCGCGTCGCCGTGTTCACCTCGTCGCCGTGCTCTCCCTGCCTCCCCCTGACGCAGACCTCGCCCTGGAGAAGATCAGGCCACTCCACGCCACCCCCCCCTCTGCTCTCCCTTGTCCCCCATCACCCCTGCTGCAGCAACGCGACACGGCACGGACGCCGTGTGGCGCACACCGTCGACGCCGTGCGCTCCCCGCGCAATGTCGACATCGCTGGACCCCTCTCCTCTGCGCGGATCCGTGAGACGATAAGTAGTACGCCACGCCCTCCTCACTCCCTCACTCATTCCCCCACTCCCTCCCTCTGATTTTTCTCCCACGAACACAAACCACGGCCGCCGCCGCCTACGCGCATCGCCGATGATTCAGACCTCCCCGTTCCAATCCAAGCCTGCCAGTACCTTCGCCGTGCCCCACTTCCCCTCTCTGCGCAAGGAATCGCTGAGGGACACCGGGATCGCCGTCGCCGTCTCGATCATCTTCTTCTCCGGCCGCGGACGTGCGAGCAAGCTCGCGGTGGGTACAGGCCACTTTCCTTCGCCATTTTCGTGCACACGTGCTCCCCTTGCTGTGTTCTCTCTCTCAGACATCGCAATTCCTTCTCAGGTCGTCGGAGCCGCCGTAACCATCCTCGCCGCGCTCCGGCAGCGCCGCGTCCACGCTCTGCTCACGTTGAGGAAGAAGGAAGCGGCCCGTACCGCTTCGTTCATGCTCGTGGGCCGCGAGCTGGATTTCCCTCCGCACGGCCCGGCCCAAATCCGGCAGATCCAGCCCATCCCTCTTTTTTTTTCAGGTTGAATATTCTTTTGCTGCTACAACTGTTTCTGGACTCCTAGTTTAAATCGTTTTAAATTAGTTTGAGTGCCTTGTTGACCAAACCAAAAATTAGGGAGGTACCTTAGCCTATTCCTAGCCAGATCCAAGTGGTAGAAACACTTTTGGATAAATAGTTTTTGAGAAATTAAATGTGAGCCAGAACTGCTGCTTTTCACCAAAAACTCAATAGCTATTTATCTATGATAGCTATTGATGCACACTCAACTGTTTTGGAAAGATCTGAGTGATACCTAGCAGTAGAAATTGGCCTCTCCTGCAAATGACCTTCCTAAACAAAATGGCACCCACTTTGGTATTTGACCAGAGAGCCATTTAGGGTTTTTTGTAAATTATTTGGTGATGATTTTTGGAGTGAATCCACTTGTGTGAGCTTCTGTATGATTAGGAGTACCTAATCCTAGCTTGGTGTGATTTTTAGAGCTATAGATTATTTTAGGTGTAATTAACTAGGTGGTATGCATTTCTGTCCTTTATTGTTTATAGTTTTATCCAACTATATAGGGTGTGCTAGTGTCCCTTTTATATTTTCTAGCATGTATAAGTGTGATACTAGTTATTAGGAGTGTGTTAGCTCTGTGTCTTAGCACTTTGGAAAAAGTTAGTATTGCATGTGTTAATAGTACTAGGGTAGGGTTTGTATAGATGCTCCTAGTTAATAGGATTTATTCTAGTAGAAGTTCTTTAGTGTGTTGAGATTTTAGTTAGCCTTGCTAGATCATCAGTAGCATGCCATCTTGCTACTGGTTGGATCACTTGCTAGGAAGAAACTAGTGTTGCTAGATTTTATTGGGGAACAATATCCCTAGTATGGGTATTTCCTAGGAATTCCTAACTCTCAGGAGTTGTGTGCTAATAGAATCGTTTGTGTGCATGAATTTCAAAATTGATGTTGAAATATCAGTAGCATTTCCTAGCTGCTGATGTTGTAGCATGTCATCCCTTTTGCTACCTATTGCTTGGCCTAGCTTGTGTCGAAGTGTTAGACCCCTGAGTTGTAAAAGACCCTTACGAGTGTAGACCCTAATTGGTTGCTTGAATAATTAGTTGATGCTTGTGGTTATTAATTGTTTGTGCAACACTTGTGGCTTTGTTTGGTTTATTGAATGTTGTTATTCCCTGTTGCGACGCTAGATAATACCGATACCGGAGTAGTCCGTGGAGAGGATTTATTGGAGGAGCATCGGAGTTTAATTCTTTAATCAGTGAGAAGAAGACCAAGGACGTTATGCTGAAGCCAGGCAAGCTACTTCACTGAGCTTGCACCTAGATACATCTAATTTGATTTACCTGTTTTACTATAAATAGCATAAATAATTTATGTGGTGTTTACCACGAAAGCTATGATTTTGAAAAACCTTTTTTCCAAAATACAAGTATATTATTAAGGCACCCGATACAGAGGTGTCAGTGGTATACAGTGTTTTCGAAATGAATTTGTTTTACTCCAAAGCCTTCTTTGAAAATCCTTTTTGGTGGGATTACGAACCACCCAAGTTTTGGTTAAAAGTATTTTTGCTATGAAAATTGGAAATGATTGTGAAAACCTTTTCAAAAGTTTATGAAAAACTATTTTGCCACTCTATGTAGGAATATCGGCTTGTTTAAATAAAACTATAGGATGGGAAAAACTTTGTTTATTCAAAACTCCTTTTGGAAACCCTTGGATGATTTATGGCATGCCGATATATCGGTGGTGAAACGGAAAAGTTGTTGTTTCTGAAAAATGCACATTGTGTCCTGGTACTTACTGAACAACCAATAACCTGTGCGACCACATTTACCCCCATATGGAAAAAGGGCGTAGCCATATAATTTGCTCGTGTTAGTACTGGATGCCTCAATAACGAGGATGACCTCGTTCCATGAGGGGATGGTCTGAGGACCTACCCCCTGACCTGGGTCCTCTTCATTGTAGTCTACCGGAAGCCGGTATGAGCGTGTCGGAGGAAGAGGATTGAAGGGCTCCCTTGGGTCCGCCGGGCAGAACTACGAGTCCCCACACTTAGTTTCTGAGGATTTGAGTGTCGGTGGAAAGTGTCGTAGCGGCAGGGTCCTATACTAGCATGAGCAAAGGACAGGCTATGGCCGGGAACTCAACTTCGCATACCTCTGGTATGGCGGGACGTGGCTGACACGATGAGTGACCGGATGGGTGTGGGAAAAGCGTACTACCTCTGCAGAGGGTAAAACTATTCGAATAGCCGAGTCCTCGGATATGGACAGTTGGAACGAATTGCTGGGTCTTATGTGCAAGTTTTGATAAAAGTGTTGAGTTTTGAACGGAAGTTGAAGTGGAATGGGTATTTCGTACCTGTACCAATGAGTTGGTTCGAGGTAGCGTCGTGCTTGGTATCAGGGCAAGAAGAGGTTTTCGAGGAAAAAGTTTTAAAAGAAATTTTCTTACCTTTTTAAACGAAGGTATATTTTCGGGAAAAAGATTTAAAAATACTTCTTACCTTTTTCAACAAAGTTAGTGAGAAAACTACTTTCCAAAATGTTTTGTCTTCAACAGGATTAAAAATCTACTCTTCTTCTTTTAAATAGAGATTCAGTGAGGTTTTTCCTAAAAATAAAAGTCTTTGAAAATTTAAAACTAGTGCATGTTCCTGTTGGGGTAGTTTGCGAGTACAATCAAATGTACTCATATTGGTTTCGTCCCTGGCTATTGTCTTAGCCAGATTCCAGAGAAGCAGTTCGAAGAGGAGGAGTTCACTGACGTCTTTGCGAACTAGGGCGCTTCCCAGTCAGCTGCCTGTAGGGTAAAGGCGAATGACTTGGGCTCCACGTTGATTTGGTGATTCCGCTGCAAGTACCTTATTGAAGCTGATCACTTCAAGCACGTAAGTATAATTATTCGGTATTTGTGGGTGTTCTGTGATACCAACTCAAGTTATGTGCAACAGCACACTGATCATGGGACTGTTGCAGGAAACATAACGAGTATCTCGGATAATTAATCCGGGGTCCTCACAGACTTGGTATCAGAGCCATCCTGACTGTAACAGACCTTAGTTAGCATGGACGTTAGTTAGGAAGAGAATATTCTGTTAAAATTATGTTAACACCAAAAATATATCCTTATCTAGGGAAGTCCAAAAATGACTCCCGCTCTTCTCGTCTTCTCAAATTATTTCTGAGTCTTACCTTTCTATTTTAAATTTTACCAAGGTTTTCTCTACTCCTTCTTATCTGTTCAAAATACTTGACGATAAATCCAATGGAGACCTAATTAGCTAGTGCTTACAAGAAGAAGTTTCCGTCTCAACGTCCAACATCAAGGGGATTGGTCTACAAATGTCAAGATCATCAACATCAATCAAATCAAGAGATCTCTGAAGACCTCAGCTCAACCTCAACAATTCTACTTAAGTTGCTACTTCGACAATCGCAGTTTTTCCAGTTGAAGACTAAGGCGACGAAATGAAGATTTCAGCACCCCTGTCTAACCAAGACCCATAGGAACAGCTTATGATAGGAACTTTAGTCATACTACCCGATTGCTACGAGTATTAGGCGTCCATTGGTACTAAATGTACCTGTGTGTTGTTGTTTTTTGTGACCTCCCTTACAGTGAGTCCGCGGATCTGACCCTCCCTGCCTAACCGGCATGGCCAGGCGTCGGTTCACAGTAGAGTACAGTAGGGCTTGTCCCCACCACACGAGTGACGCTCCCCGGGTTCTTCCCCAGAAAGGAGCCGACACACCTAGCTTATAAAAGGCCCCGTTCCATCTGCCATCTATCCCCACTCACCACCCTTAGCGACCCAAATCTCCTGAGGCAAGAATCCCGTGTTCTTATCCTTCATCCAGATCCAAAGAACCCATGGCAAACCTCAGAGTTGTCATGGAAACCACTGCCGAGGAGCATAGTGGGTTTCCGCTGATGCTTTGGAAGGCCGTCTGCCACATTCTTGGTCGGCCTGCCCGTCCTCGATATGTGGTGTTCGAGAACTCTCTCCCGCTCGCCGGGAGTGAATTCCAAGTCGAGGTGCATATCGGCTCGTGCCTTTGGGCATCAGTCCGACTTACTTGATCCAGGGTAAGAGCATGCCTACCCTAGATCTAGCCCTCCAGGTAGCAGCCTGGGAAGGACTTGTCCGTCTCCGGTACTCAGAACCGGCAATGGCGGTAAGCCGAGCTTTCCACTTCCTCCCAGCCATACCTGAGCATGTTGCGGAGGCTTTCCAAGCTTCCATGGGACAGGAAGCTGACCCTGCCGTAATCACCCTGGTCACCTATGGAGCTGCAATGACAAGATTCAGTCACACCCTGATGGAGGAACTCATGACCACAAGGCGCCACCTTGCTCGTGCCCGCCGGGAACTGGGTCGAGCAAGGAACCTACCCACTTCCCACCGTGGGCAAGCTCAGGATGCAAGACAGTCGGTCCTAGATGAATTGCTGGACCATCGGTGACACAAGCTCTCGCCCGAGTTCAGCAGCCACCCCAAGAACCAGGTGTCCTCGAAGGCGTGCCTGTAGATCCCCACCCCTTGGAAGACAGAGATGTGGACACCACTCTTTGTCTCGGTCACGCTTCACCGACTCCTAGCACCTCTCAGGCAGAGTAGAACCCAGGTTTAGTTAGCCTGACCGGCGCTTGTGTGTTTGCGTGTGTGGAGCAACCCGTTGTTAGTCTGTTGTTGGTTTGTTGCTTGTTTTTCTCGTGTTTCTTGTAATGCAAGGTTGTTGTCTGTTCCTCGGCTGATATCGAATCAGCCCGAAATAAAAACTTGGTGTTCTTATCATCTTGTTAACCACTTGGTTGACATCTGATGGAATGTCATGCTTTTTTTTCAGTTAAAAGTTTTAAAAAGAACCACAGATCACTTAAAACCAGGAACCGTATGTGACCCCAGACGCATACCCCTGTGAATTAATGCAAACTTTGAATGGGACTATTTTGTAGTATGCAAAATTATTTTTGTGTGTGTTCTCCTACATGCAATCTCCCACAAGGTTCCTCACCCAATATGAACCTTGTGCTTTCTGCATGTTAAAGAAAGGGGCCCGAGCCCTCCACGAGATGTGAACCTCGCAGGCCTTAAACTGCTTGCGAAGTGTAAATGCTCGCTGGAACACAGAAGGGCATCTTGTAGGATGTTCCTAATTGTTGTGTTCAACCTATATGGTTGAAATGTATGCTACCACTGCAAATGGTTGAGACCATATACTGCAGTGTTATTTTCTCTAAAAATATATTTTCTCGCCAAAACAAGTTTATTCTAGTACTTCTGCATCCTATCTGTGCCGCAAGACCAGAGTTGTGACAACCAAGAAGATTTCGACAAGGCACATCTTGTCCCGGGTTATCAGCAAAGGCAAGATCAATACAATCACGGATTGCAGTACAGAAGCGAGAAATTCAGAAAGGAACAGAGGATACAAGTTCTACTCCTACAAACAACACTGCCAGCACGGATGCAACGGCACCTAGAGATTCCTAATCTCTCTCGAACTCCCCGATGCCACCAGAGGATGAGCCTGGCTCACTCAGAGCCGAGTCACGCGCCGCCCGACGGCGGCAGACAGCTCGAGCAGCCTGCTCACCTCCAGCCGGAAGGTCTACCACCTCCTCCACCGCCGCAAGCTCCTCCACCGTGCGCTCCTCCGCCGCATCTGGCTCCTCTAGCGCAGCAGGCGCCACTGTCGCAGCACCAGCCCCCGCGCTAGACCACCAATGGCACAAGGCCACGGCTAGGAGCACCACTGTCACGAACAGCAGGCTGAACACCGTCAAAATCGAGAACACGAAGAGCACGAAGACGAAGCAGCCCTCGAGGAAGCCCGCATCCTCCATCGCATCAACATAGGCTCTGAAGAAATCGGTAATGAAGCCCATGGTGACGACGCGATGGAAGAAATGTTTTTCTGAGGTCGCTAGTTTACAAGCCGAGCTCGGACGCCGCTCCTCGACACCGCACTGCGCGGGAAAGTGGAGGAATCGCGAGCTGTACTCGCCTTAATGGCGCGAAACCACCTAGGCATCGTGTCCCCAAAGCCGTGTCTGCCGCTGCATCGACGGACAGCACGCGCAGCAGTACCGCGGGTGAGTGCCCTGCGCACTGAAAATGGAGCAAGTACAGAGCAAGGGCGAGCAAGGATGAAGAAGAGGAGGAGAAAAGGAGGAGAGACCGCCAAGTGGGCCCCGGGCCCACATGTCAGTGAGTCAGCAGTTAACCCCCCCGTGTCCCTCTATCCTTTATCCCTCGCTTTTTCTGTGAAAAACCCCGTGCAAAAATAATTCCTCGTATAAATCAGACCCACTGTGTCCATGAGCCAATTATTGGTGGCACAGCTAGGGGTATTTTGAAGAAAAACCCTGTTGTTTTTCAAAACCCGTGTATACACGAAAGTGAATATACGACCTTTCTAAAATAAATTATTTTGCTCTCGTATCTCTCCTGTACCCCCGGGCAAATCTCGAGGACGAGATTTATTTTAAGGGGGGAAGGATCTGTAACATCCCAAATTTATAACAAGGGTAAACCAGACCCAAATTTCAGAACCAACAAAAACTTTTTGAATTATTTCACAAGTGATTGTGTTTTCCTTTAATTGTTCTGTTTGACCTGTGTAACTTGTTGTTTGATTGTTTGACTAGTAGATGTCAACTCAAGACTCCACCTAGGTAAAAATATATTTACAACACTGGTGACCATGTTATGACAAGAATATTCCATATGTCTTTCCCATTCTTATGTTGGCCAAAAGTTTATTTCAAAAATGATTTGGTTTTAGCAACAAACAAAATCTTTAATTTGAGACAGTGAAAGTATTTTCAAAAGTTTCATGTTTATAAAATATGGGAACTCTCTGTGATCTCCTGTCCTTTCCTCAACCTTGATATTTAAAATTCCAATTTTGAACCCCTAAGTTTCAACTCCTTTTAAAAGAAATACTAGTGGGGAATATATTACCTCACATATTTTCCCCTTTCAAACCATTTTGAAAACTAAGTTATGGGTTGTATATCCCTTAAACAACATCTTGTCATAATTGGGTGTGACCACTTTTATAAAATAAGCATTGTTAGTTATGGAAAAAGGTGTGTGACTTATTCTTGTAGTTTGAAGTGTGAGGCTTGTTTGAATTGTGAATATTGTTGTGTTGTGGATAGTGTTGTGTTGGTTGGTATTTTGGTGCTGTTGCCATTGGGGTGATTTTTGCTGTTGTGTGTGAGGTTCTTGTGAGGATAATTCCTCAGTGGAGTTGTTACTACTTTAGGACACCCTTGGCACCCAAACTTGGAGTGTGACTTGAAGAGGAGAAACCCTCTAAAGTTATGCCCCCAAGTTAATTTCAAAAATTTAGAGAGAGGATCTCAATAAAACTCCCTCTTTATCTATTCCTCTATTTTATTAAAACAACTATACTTTCTTTATCAAAATCCTAGAGAAGGGGATGAAATGATAACTCCATTTCACATCACTCCCTCCTCTAGTAACCCTACTTGTTGATTTTAAAACAAATCCCTCCTTTCTTTTATTAAAAAGAAATGAAGGTCATAAGTTAAAATGATCTTCATAAATAATTTCCCTCCCAATTCCTCTATTTTCCTCCAAAACAAATGTTTTATTTATGAAAAGATAAAGTATTTTGAAGCTACCTTATTTGTCAAGAAAGCTCCAAAGGTTCTACAAACTATTTTATCTCTGGTTTTAAATATTAAAGGAGTCTCAAATCTTTAATTTCCAAAAATAGTTTATTTAAACCCTATGAACAAAAATGGAGCAAAACATTTTATTTTGTAAAACCAATTTTTGTGGAGCTTCCTCATATGTAGGGGAGGCTACATGAATTTTCTCTGATTTTTGTAAAACGTTTAAACCCCTCAATAGAATTCTGGAAACCCTACTGGTTTCAAAATAGAAATAAAGGTTTTCTTTTAGACGAGGACCTATCCGTGAGAAGAGAGAAAGGTTCAGGGGGCGTTGTGCAAAAATTCCGTTGACCTCTGTGGCCGCACGCTGGCCGGCACGGCGCCGTGCTCCCCACGCCGGCGATGCCGTGGTCGCCGCTCGCCGTGCACCTCTCCCTCGCCCAGCTGGCCTCTGGCTCCTCTGCCCTCTCCCCTCACATCAGCTTCGCACCGGGGACAGCAGTGGCTCCTCCCGCACGCTGCCGTGCCCGCGTCGCCGTGTTCACCTCGTCGCCGTGCTCTCCCTGCCTCCCCCTGACGCAGACCTCGCCCTGGAGAAGATCAGGCCACTCCACGCCACCCCCCCTCTGCTCTCCCTTGTCCCCCATCACCCCTGCTGCAGCAACGCGACACGGCACGGACGCCGTGTGGCGCACACCGTCGACGCCGTGCGCTCCCCGCGCAATGTCGACATCGCTGGACCCCTCTCCTCTGCGCGGATCCGTGAGACGATAAGTAGTACGCCACGCCCTCCTCACTCCCTCACTCATTCCCCCACTCCCTCCCTCTGATTTTTCTCCCACGAACACAAACCACGGCCGCCGCCGCCTACGCGCATCGCCGATGATTCAGACCTCCCCGTTCCAATCCAAGCCTGCCAGTACCTTCGCCGTGCCCCACTTCCCCTCTCTGCGCAAGGAATCGCTGAGGGACACCGGGATCGCCGTCGCCGTCTCGATCATCTTCTTCTCCGGCCGCGGACGTGCGAGCAAGCTCGCGGTGGGTACAGGCCACTTTCCTTCGCCATTTTCGTGCACACGTGCTCCCCTTGCTGTGTTCTCTCTCTCAGACATCGCAATTCCTTCTCAGGTCGTCGGAGCCGCCGTAACCATCCTCGCCGCGCTCCGGCAGCGCCGCGTCCACGCTCTGCTCACGTTGAGGAAGAAGGAAGCGGCCCGTACCGCTTCGTTCATGCTCGTGGGCCGCGAGCTGGATTTCCCTCCGCACGGCCCGGCCCAAATCCGGCAGATCCAGCCCATCCCTCTTTTTTTTTTCAGGTTGAATATTCTTTTGCTGCTACAACTGTTTCTGGACTCCTAGTTTAAATCGTTTTAAATTAGTTTGAGTGCCTTGTTGACCAAACCAAAAATTAGGGAGGTACCTTAGCCTATTCCTAGCCAGATCCAAGTGGTAGAAACACTTTTGGATAAATAGTTTTTGAGAAATTAAATGTGAGCCAGAACTGCTGCTTTTCACCAAAAACTCAATAGCTATTTATCTATGATAGCTATTGATGCACACTCAACTGTTTTGGAAAGATCTGAGTGATACCTAGCAGTAGAAATTGGCCTCTCCTGCAAATGACCTTCCTAAACAAAATGGCACCCACTTTGGTATTTGACCAGAGAGCCATTTAGGGTTTTTTGTAAATTATTTGGTGATGATTTTTGGAGTGAATCCACTTGTGTGAGCTTCTGTATGATTAGGAGTACCTAATCCTAGCTTGGTGTGATTTTTAGAGCTATAGATTATTTTAGGTGTAATTAACTAGGTGGTATGCATTTCTGTCCTTTATTGTTTATAGTTTTATCCAACTATATAGGGTGTGCTAGTGTCCCTTTTATATTTTCTAGCATGTATAAGTGTGATACTAGTTATTAGGAGTGTGTTAGCTCTGTGTCTTAGCACTTTGGAAAAAGTTAGTATTGCATGTGTTAATAGTACTAGGGTAGGGTTTGTATAGATGCTCCTAGTTAATAGGATTTATTCTAGTAGAAGTTCTTTAGTGTGTTGAGATTTTAGTTAGCCTTGCTAGATCATCAGTAGCATGCCATCTTGCTACTGGTTGGATCACTTGCTAGGAAGAAACTAGTGTTGCTAGATTTTATTGGGGAACAATATCCCTAGTATGGGTATTTCCTAGGAATTCCTAACTCTCAGGAGTTGTGTGCTAATAGAATCGTTTGTGTGCATGAATTTCAAAATTGATGTTGAAATATCAGTAGCATTTCCTAGCTGCTGATGTTGTAGCATGTCATCCCTTTTGCTACCTATTGCTTGGCCTAGCTTGTGTCGAAGTGTTAGACCCCTGAGTTGTAAAAGACCCTTACGAGTGTAGACCCTAATTGGTTGCTTGAATAATTAGTTGATGCTTGTGGTTATTAATTGTTTGTGCAACACTTGTGGCTTTGTTTGGTTTATTGAATGTTGTTATTCCCTGTTGCGACGCTAGATAATACCGATACCGGAGTAGTCCGTGGAGAGGATTTATTGGAGGAGCATCGGAGTTTAATTCTTTAATCAGTGAGAAGAAGACCAAGGACGTTATGCTGAAGCCAGGCAAGCTACTTCACTGAGCTTGCACCTAGATACATCTAATTTGATTTACCTGTTTTACTATAAATAGCATAAATAATTTATGTGGTGTTTACCACGAAAGCTATGATTTTGAAAAACCTTTTTTCCAAAATACAAGTATATTATTAAGGCACCCGATACAGAGGTGTCAGTGGTATACAGTGTTTTCGAAATGAATTTGTTTTACTCCAAAGCCTTCTTTGAAAATCCTTTTTGGTGGGATTACGAACCACCCAAGTTTTGGTTAAAAGTATTTTTGCTATGAAAATTGGAAATGATTGTGAAAACCTTTTCAAAAGTTTATGAAAAACTATTTTGCCACTCTATGTAGGAATATCGGCTTGTTTAAATAAAACTATAGGATGGGAAAAACTTTGTTTATTCAAAACTCCTTTTGGAAACCCTTGGATGATTTATGGCATGCCGATATATCGGTGGTGAAACGGAAAAGTTGTTGTTTCTGAAAAATGCACATTGTGTCCTGGTACTTACTGAACAACCAATAACCTGTGCGACCACATTTACCCCCATATGGAAAAAGGGCGTAGCCATATAATTTGCTCGTGTTAGTACTGGATGCCTCAATAACGAGGATGACCTCGTTCCATGAGGGGATGGTCTGAGGACCTACCCCCTGACCTGGGTCCTCTTCATTGTAGTCTACCGAAAGCCGGTATGAGCGTGTCGGAGGAAGAGGATTGAAGGGCTCCCTTGGGTCCGCCGGGCAGAACTACGAGTCCCCACACTTAGTTTCTGAGGATTTGAGTGTCGGTGGAAAGTGTCGTAGCGGCAGGGTCCTATACTAGCATGAGCAAAGGACAGGCTATGGCCGGGAACTCAACTTCGCATACCTCTGGTATGGCGGGACGTGGCTGACACGATGAGTGACCGGATGGGTGTGGGAAAAGCGTACTACCTCTGCAGAGGGTAAAACTATTCGAATAGCCGAGTCCTCGGATATGGACAGTTGGAACGAATTGCTGGGTCTTATGTGCAAGTTTTGATAAAAGTGTTGAGTTTTGAACGGAAGTTGAAGTGGAATGGGTATTTCGTACCTGTACCAATGAGTTGGTTCGAGGTAGCGTCGTGCTTGGTATCAGGGCAAGAAGAGGTTTTCGAGGAAAAAGTTTTAAAAGAAATTTTCTTACCTTTTTAAACGAAGGTATATTTTCGGGAAAAAGATTTAAAAATACTTCTTACCTTTTTCAACAAAGTTAGTGAGAAAACTACTTTCCAAAATGTTTTGTCTTCAACAGGATTAAAAATCTACTCTTCTTCTTTTAAATAGAGATTCAGTGAGGTTTTTCCTAAAAATAAAAGTCTTTGAAAATTTAAAACTAGTGCATGTTCCTGTTGGGGTAGTTTGCGAGTACAATCAAATGTACTCATATTGGTTTCGTCCCTGGCTATTGTCTTAGCCAGATTCCAGAGAGAGCAGTTCGAAGAGGAGGAGTTCACTGACGTCTTTGCGAACTAGGGCGCTTCCCAGTCAGCTGCCTGTAGGGTAAAGGCGAATGACTTGGGCTCCACGTTGATTTGGTGATTCCGCTGCAAGTACCTTATTGAAGCTGATCACTTCAAGCACGTAAGTATAATTATTCGGTATTTGTGGGTGTTCTGTGATACCAACTCAAGTTATGTGCAACAGCACACTGATCATGGGACTGTTGCAGGAAACATAACGAGTATCTCGGATAATTAATCCGGGGTCCTCACACATACTTGCAGCATCTGCTGCGACTAGTATCCACCTACGCAAGATGTAGCGCTGCGGTATGATGTCAACACCAACATGTGTAAAGATCTTTAACACATGGCAGCAAAGCATCCCGTCCCACTCAAATTTAGCGCACTCACAGTTGTAGGTCCTATCACCATTTGTGTCAGCACCATTTGTGTCAACCATGTAGCTCCTAGCCCCATAAGGATAACACCTAAGGTTGTTAGGAACCACAAGGAACATGTCCTGGCCCTGAGGTTGAACATTGTAGCGCCCTATCATCTCAAACTCCAGCTTGAAGCGGTGATAGATGTCCCTGGTGTAGACAGACACAGCATGTTTCTCTATCGGAAATGGGGACCATGTGTCAGCAACTAGCTCGCCAGTGCGGAAGTCTTTGTGACTTTCCCTGCCCAACATCCTTTGTTGTATCTTCTCATATTGCTGCACAAAGTGCTTGATCGAATTCTTGGGATTGACGTAGCATTTCAAGACAGAGTTGAAACCTTCACTTCTCTGAGTTGATTGTAGGAAATGAAAGAAACGCGTCCTGAAGTAGCATGGAACCCATTTGTGGGCATACTTCTTGAGCCAAGCAAATGTTTCATGACCATCCAACTCCCAATTCTGAACCATTTCAGCCCATCTAGCTTCAAACTCCTCAATACTCATGCTCTCGTCCACAACTTCATTGAAATGCTCAGCAGGTCCAGGATGTCGACCTAGGAATGAGCCCAGCTTCTCATTGGCTTTCTTCATAATATGCCAGCGGCAGTTGCGGTGTCAATTGTCCGGGAAAATTGCGGATATTGCATTCGCCATAGCCTTGTCTTGGTCCGTGATAATGTTGTCCGGTTGCCTGCCATTCATAGCCTCAAGGAATGCGGTAAACAGCCACTTGAAAGCTTCTTCCTTCTCATCCCGCATGAACCCGCAACCCAGCGTAAATGTCTACCCATGCCTATTAATCCCAATGAAGGGAGCGAAAGGCATGTTGAAGGTATTTGTCATGAAGGTCGTGTCAAAAGAGATGCAGTCATGGTAAGCATCTGCATAAGCTTTCCTAGCAACACTGTCTACCCAAAAAATGTTCTCAACTCTGTTCTCGTCATCGCGGGAAATCTTGTAGAAGAACCCAGGGTCATTCTCTTGCAACTCCATGAAATAGCAGATTGTATCTTCAATATGAAACTCCTAGTTCTCAAGTCTGAAACTTGTTCTCAAGTTTGTTATGTCCTTAGGATCATATGGCACAAAAGGTTCCTTACCATAGAAGGAAGACATTAATGTCATCATGCGACCTGCAGCCAAAAAACAGTACAGAAAACAAGTCAGTTTTTGTTTACCACATGCCTGCTGTACTCCAAAAACAGATAAGCAACATTGCAAAGCAGATTTTTTTTTGGTAATCATAAGGCACAAACCTGTCTCAATGTTGCAGTCATGTAGAGATCTCAGAAACTGCCTCTCATCTGGGGGGATGCCCCTATGTGATCTCAGCTATTTCAGTAGATTGGGTTTCTCAACCAAGAGATGATTGTGTTCAGCAACAAAATAAGTCACTTCCCACTTGTTGTTGATCAACTTCACAATCATGTTAGCGGGGCATTTTGTTGGCTTCACTGATTCCTGCTTCCTTTTCTTCCTATGTTTGTTAGCAGTAGTTTTCTTACTTGGACCAGCACCACCACTAGCATCATTGTCGCTGTCAACCTGCACTGGACTAACTTTGTCAACAACACTTAGTCTCTCCTTCTGAATTTCCTCTTCAGTTTTTGGGGCCCTGTGTTTGTTGCAACAGAACTGCTGTTTTTCCAACACCTTCGTGTAAGTCGCTCTCTTCGATGTGTTTGATTTTATAGAGAACCCCATTATCAATGCATATGAATTGTAGTGTGCTCTGGCACCAGCTATTGTATCAAACCTCATACTCAAAAAAGGCACAGATGGACTGGAAGCAACTTCTTCATTGGCCCCGACTCCGTCACCATCCCCCTCCGGCAAACCAGGGCTTGTAGCAGATGTTGTTGGGACAGTAGTACTAGCTGGTATGCTTGGGTTAGACTGCTGAGGGCCGCATTGTGTTGCGCCCCCTCCCGCTACCTTCATCATTCAAACCTTCGTTCCTTCCACCAACGGGGTCTGGTGATTCGTCAACTGCATCCACCACCGGTAGCTGTGTGCAGAATTGTGGCTCAGTATCATAATAAACCTCATCAGCTGGCTCGTTCAGGTCTAGATCAACCATCTGCAAGAAAAAATCCCAGGATCCATCAACATAATATAACTCAAAACGCAACAAAATGAGAAGCTAATTTGTTACAAATCCTTTTATTCTTGTTTTTTCATCTTGTTATCTGTTCTTTTTTAGGTGCCTGCAACTTTGCCTTGTGTGTTCTATAAGTTCTAATGTTTCCTCTTCTTTTTGTTTTTACAGATTTTAGGACCTGTAAGGTTGATGGATGTTGATGCACAGGTTTGTAGAAAAATAGCAGGATCATGCATAGTTTTTTTGGTATAAGTTGCAGGTAAAATGGCACTAGATTGTAGCACACATGGGCTTACTCTTTTGTGTTGCTACCAAGGGAGTAAGGCATGAGATCACAGTTCAAGTTGCAGAGCAAAAAACTTAGCATGTTGATGAACATGAGCATCTACTGGGTTGCATACCCCATATATATTCAGTATGAACTATGTAGTAAATATCATATTTTCCCGTCAGGTACTTACATGTTGATGATCTTTTTTCTACTTGCAGTATGTCAGGTGTTTGTTTCCTCATAGATTGCATGTGCAAAATGTCAGGTGTTTGTTTCCTTTTTATTCCTGGGGGTAACAGTAAGTAGCACATGTTGCATGCTGTGCCTGGTACTTAGCCTTTTAAAATGGGTATTAATTTGTAACGAGTTGCAGCCAATTTAGTTCTAAGTTGCAGCCAATCTAGTACTAAGTTGCAGCACCCAAGAGTTAAACTGTTCAGGGGGTTAAACTGTTTTCTTGAGTTGCTACAGATGGGGGGTGGGGGTGGGATTTTTCAGTGGTAGCAAGGTGTTTTCTCTTGGTAGCAAGTTGCTCCAGGGGTGAGACATCAAGTTGCAGGCTAGGCCAACAGTGCTAGATGATCAAAATCGCCAGGCTAGAAAAAGTTGCAGGGCTACAAAGAAGATGAAGAACGCGTACCAGGTCTGATTTTCGATCCCCCACTCCGTGTTGGTCTTTTTCTTCTGCTTTTGCTCGTGATCAACAGAAGCAGCAGCGACAGAAGCTGTATGTCGTGGGGTCACTCTTGACTACCCCACGGTGGGGATACCTGGGTCACGCCAAGCCTATCAGCCTTATGACGAAGGCCCAAGGAAGGCCCAAGAAGGACGACGTGCGGCCCGAGATAGTCGACGTTAGGTCATGTGACTCCAGCCATGCTTGTAAGCGCCATCGGCACCGTTCACCTGAGACCTAGCCTACCATGTAAAGGCTAGGAGGGTCCTTCGTCTAGGGTACGCTCATAGCCGCCGCCACAAACCTTAGCGAGATTGCCATCTTGCCATTGTAGCCACAACTCGCCATTCAATACCAGACAAGCAGGAAGTAGGGTGTTATCCTCCGGGAGCCTGAACCTGGGTAAACGCCTTGCTTGTCAGCCGTCGTGATCACCAGCGCTCATCTCTCTCCCCTTCAATCAACCCAGGGTGTACAACCCAGGGATTTGCCGAGTCCACGCCTCGTCAATTGGCGCCGTCTGTGGGAAAGAACGAGCGCTGGAACCATGGTCGCACCGGCTCCATCGACTTTGAAGACCGACGTCTGCATCACCAAGGAGCCAATCTGCTTCGGCTCCTTCAGTACACCTTCCACCCGCCGGCCCACCGCTCGGTGTACGCCGATCTACATGTAGGTATGTGCCTCACCTTCGGTACCATGCACTACTTCGTAGACAGCTGTGGAGTACTCAGATCCACGGCGATCGCACCGCCCGCGGTGTGGCACCCGCATCTGCCGCGGCTGCCCCAACCACGCCCCCACCCGCTGCGAAGATCGCATCTGCTGCATCTGCGACGACAGCATCTTCGACTACAGTAAGGATCACGCCCACCGTGACCACGCCACCCGCGTCTCCAGCTGTCAAGGAGATCGCATCGGCTACGACTACATCGACCACTTCGACGACCACCGCGCAGATCGAGTCTACTTCGACTACCTCGATCGCGTCGCTGGCAAGGCCAAGGTCTGCATCTACTTCGACTACGTCGACCACACCTTCGCGTGCAACGAAGGTCGCGCCGTTCTCATCCACGCCACTCGCGTCTCCATCGACTTACAAGATCGTCAACAAGCCAATCATGCCCACGTCGACGACAGCGACATCACTCCTCACGTCCGCGGCGAAGATCGCGAAACTCCAGGGAAGGAGCCTCGGCGGCGACTGTGGTGTCCACCACGTCGCACCCATTTTCAGCTCCGAGCACGGCTCGGACGAAGGAAGCAGCAGTGGCAGCACCCGTCCCACTGCCCAGATCTACCCCGCGCAAGTCTTCATGATCGGCCAGAGGCCGCAGGGCAACGACGACGAACCCGCATACCCACTGGAGGTGGTCATGCCGGACCAGGTGACGCGACTCACCATCACCCGCGACATGGCAATCAAAGCCCTGAAGCACGTCGAGGACGGCACGTACCCCCCACCGGATGCACCCCGGGAGGACCTTATGGCGGTCCAGTACCTGCTACGGAAGGAAGGCGAACGACTCCGCGCAGAGAAGGCCGAGCTCCTCCGACGCAAGGAGGAGGCTGACGCGTCGAGCGCCAGGAGGGCCGCTTACTCGTTCACTGCCTCAACAGAGGTCTCACAAGGAGCAAGGCGCCACAGAGCCCGCGTGCCCCTGATGACGGAGGCCGACCGCGCTAGAGTCACCCGCAACCTCGAGTCATCATACATAGAAGACGCAGACGGGATACCCATCCCCAAGACACCCGGAGCCGCACTCATGGCAGTCGAAACATACCTGCGGCTGACACAGCCGCCTGAGGGCGACTCGCGCGCTCTCCTCCACAAGCAGCAGATCATGTCTATCAAGGCACTCGAAGACGCACTGATAAACAAGGCGCCGACAGAAAAAGCGCGAGAAGATCGAGATCGCCGCGACCACGAGCCCGCAGCACTCGCACCCCGGCGGCAAGACAACTGCGACAACCGCAGCCAGGTGAAGACCTCCGCAACGTCATCACACAAAGGACGGTAGACCGCAGCCGCACCCAGCGGCCGGTCAGCACGTCCAACTTCGACTACGACCGCAACGACGGCGACTACGAGCCGTGCGGCGCCGCATGCTTCAGCTTCAACATACGCGACACAAGAATGCCCAAGGGCTTCAAGCTCACGGCAGAAGCAGTCAAGTACGACGGGAAGCAGGACCCGAGACTCTGGCTAGAAGACTACCTCATAGCCTGCAGCTGCCAGGGCGGTACTTCGACTACGGCCATGCAGTACATCCAGCTGATGCTCACGGGCTCTGCACGCGGGTGGCTCAACACTCAACCCAAGAACGCCTTCAGGACGTGGGACGAGTTCGCGGAGGCCTTCGTTAAATCCTTCCTGGGGACGTACTCGAGACCGACGACGTTCGTCGAGCTACAAGCATGCAAGCAAGGACGAGACGAGCCGCTCCGGTCATACATCCAGCGTTGGACCTTGCTCCGCAACACCATGGAGACCGCCTCGGAGGACCGAGTGATGGATGCCTTCATGCACGGCGTCTCCCGCCGCGACCTCCGCGAGGAGTTTGGTAGGCTCCGGCCGAAAAACATGATCGAGGTCATGAAGATAGCAAACCAGTGGGCAGACGGAGAGGACTCGGTCCGCAATAGTTCACACTACTCCCCGAAGGACGAAGCCGGACCAAGCAACTGGCGAGAAGGACGCCACAAGAAGAAGCCGCGTTACAACGGCAACGACTCAATCGAGCTAGTAGCGGCGGGATTCCAAACCCCCCGTGAGGATGAAGCGCGCGACAGCAGTCGCCAATACAGCCATGCACAGTACAGTCGAAGCGGCGGTGACCAGAGTCGCCAATACAGCCAGGGGCAGTACAACCGAAGCGGCGGCAGCAGCTACCGCAGCGACGGAGGCCATAAACGCGAGTGGCAGAAACGCACACTAAGCCCAGCGGAAGAGCTGGAACAACCCTGCAGGCACCACATGTTCAGGAACCCGGAAACGGGCAAGTGGGGATCCAACCACCTGTTGAAGGACTGTCGAAAGGCACGCAAAATATACGAAGCCATGCAGAAGATAGTCACCCAGCACCCGCAGCGCAGCCAGCCGCGCAGCTGGCCATCCAGGCAGCACCCGCACCCGCAGTCGCTAATCCAGCACAGGCGGCGGGAGCCTTTCTGCAGCAGCAGCAACAGCCGCAGCAAGATGCCCCACCGGTGATCCAGGACGCATATCCAGCGGCACGCGGACAACTCAACATGATACAGAAGGGGCGCCCCTCAAACAGGACCCAGAAGATCATCACTCGCCAAGTTTTCCAGGCCATCACCTGTCCACCTGCAGTACCCGACTACCTGAGAGGGTCAGAGACACCAATCACTTTCTCCAGAGCAGATCACCCGCCTGCAGTACCACGACCCGGGCACGCCGCTCTGGTAGTCGAAGCTCTGATCGGAGATTACACCCTGAAAAAGGTGTTCATGGACGGAGGCAGCGGCATTAACATCATCTTTGCCGACACCCTCAGAAGGATAAACAGGCCAACGACGGACTTGGCGGCATCAGAGACCACCTTCCATGGCATAGTACCAGGGCAAGCAGTCACGCCCATGGGAACGATCACACTCGACGTCATCTTCGGCACACCCGAAAACTTCAAGAGGGAGTCGATCGACTTCGAGGTAGTCGACTGGAAGTCGCAGTACCACGCGATACTCGGGCGCCCAACCTTTGCCAGATTCATGGCGGTACCTCACTACGCTACCTCATGCTCAAGATGCCTGGGCCCAAGGGTCATCACGGTGCACGGCGACTTCGACCGCTCCAACAGCTGCGACCGCGAGTTCAGCAAGATCTCCGAGTTCTTCGGAATGGAAGAGCACTTCGAGGCGATGGCAGTCGACAACGACAAAACCATCTTCCCGCCACGCAAAAGCAAGCCAAGGACGCTGCCTTCAACACGACTGACGACACGACAACTCATCAGGTCCACCCGACGGACGCAAACAAGACAGTCAAAGTGTCGTCGAGCTGCCTATCGCATAGGAAAGCGCGCTCGTCGAGTTTCTACGTGAGAACTGGGAGATCTTCGCCTGGCAACCTTCTGACATGCCAGGCATACCCAGGAACCTCGCCGAGCACTCTTTACGCGTCCACAAGGACGCCAAACCCGTCAAGCAGACCATGCGACGCTTCTCAGGACCCAAACGAGACGAAATAAGCAAGGAGATCGATCGACTGCTCCACGCTAAATTCATCCGAGAGATCAAGGACTCGGACTGGGTAGCGAACCCAGTCCTGGTGGAGAAGAAGAAGACGAAGAAACTCCGCATGTGCGTCGACTTCACCGCCCTCAACAAATGCTGCCCCAAGGACCATTTCCCGCTCCCGCGGATAGACCAGATCATCGACTCGACTGCAGGCTGCGCACGCCTATCCTTCCTGGACGCCTACTCAGGGTACCAGCAGATCAGGATGAACGTCGACGATGAAGAGAAGACTGCATTCATCACACCCCACGGTCTTCTGCTACCAGACGATGCCCTTCGGGTTGAAGAACGCTGGAGCCACGTACCAGCGCACAATGCAAGCCTGCCTAAAGGGGCTAATCGGAGAGATCGTCCAAGTCTACGTCGACGACATAGTCGTCACCACTCGAACGGAGGACACTCTCATCGCCGACCTCCGCAAGGTCTTCGCCGCCCTCAACGAGTATCAGATCAAGCTGAACCCGGACAAGTGTGTCTTCGGCGTGCCAGCCGGAGAACTGCTCGGGTACCTCGTCTCTGCAAGAGGAATCGAAGCCAACCCTGAGAAGGTGCAAAACATACTCGCAATGCCAGCACCGACCAAGCTTCATGAGGTGCAACGCCTAGCCGGCCGAGTCGCAGCTCTCAGCCGGTTCATAAGTAAGTTGGGAGAAAAGGCCCTGCCTTTCTACCAACTGATGAAAAAGACAGACAAGTTCGAGTGGACAGAAGAAGCGCAAGTCGCGTTCGACCAACTCAAGAAAACACTCACGACTTCCCCAGTACTGGTGGCGCCACTGGAGAACGAGCCGCTATACCTCTACGTGTCAGCCACAAACAGGGTGGTCAGCACGGTACTCGTAGTCGAACGAGAAGAAGAAGGACACAGTTACCCTGTTCAGCGACCCGTCTACTACCTCAGTGAGGTGCTACCTTGTCCAAGCAGCGGTACCCGCACTACCAGAAGCTAGCATACGGAGTCTTCATGACATCAAGGAAGGTCGTCCACTACTTCTCCGAGCACTCCATCACGGTAGTAAGCTCCTCCGGGCTCTCCGACATCCTCACCAACCAAGCCGCGACAGGACGAGTCGCCAAGTGGGTTGTTGAGCTAGGGCCCTGGGGGCTGAAGTACGCGCACCCGAAGTCAATCAAGGCCCAGGTGCTTCCAGAGTTCACCACCGAGTGGATAGAGCCCAGCTACCAGACGTACCCGACCTGTCCAACGCATGGACAATGTACTTCGACGGCTCCAAGAAGTTCAGATCAGCAGGGGCGGGAGTCGTCCTCATCTCACCTAAAGGCGACAAGCTGAGGTACGTGCTGCAGATGAACTTCCCAACGCCCTCCAACAACGAGGCAGAGTACGAGGCCCTGATCCACGGCATGCGGATGGCCAAGAACTGCGGCGCCACTCACCTCATGATCTACGGAGACTCCTACCTCGTCGTGCAACAAACCATGAAGCAATGTGACGCCATCGCCGACAACATGATCGCCTACAGGGACCTGTACAACCAGCTGGAAGGTACCTTCGACGGCTGCGAGCTGCGGCACGTCGGCCGCGAGAGCAACGAGGAAGCCGACACCCTCGCCAACCTGGGCTCAAACAAAGCGCCGGTGCCACCCGGAGTCTTCCTCGAGTGCATCACGCAACGCTCCGTCAAGCTCCGGCCCGCGCCAGGATCCTCTACATCGACAACGAGCACCACCGACCCGCCCAGCACGGAAAGGAGCCTATGGAGGTAATGCTGATCGAGCCCACATGGACGAGCCCATACCTGGCTTACATACTGCAGCAGAGGGTGCCAACAAACCCAGTCGAAGCCAAGCGCGTCATCCGCCGCTCCAAGGGCTTCACCGTCATCAAAGGGGAGCTCTACAAGCGAAGCATCTCGGGAGTCCTCCAAAGGTGCATCGACCCAGTCGACGGTCAAGCCATCTTACTCGAGATCCACGCTGGCATCTGCGGGCACCACGCCAGCAGTCGAGCCTTAGTGGCCAAAGCTTACGAGCCGGGTTCTACTGGCCCACCGCAATGCAAGACGCAGAAGAACTCGTGAGGAAATGTCTCGGCTGCCAGGAGTTCGCCAACAAGCCGCACGCACCAGCATCAGCACTAAAGACCATCCACTCGCCTGGCCCTTCGCTCAATGGGGGCTCGACATGGTGGGTCCACTCAAGAAGTCCTCGCCGGGAGGACACACGCATCTCTTGGTGGCAGTCGACAAGTTCACGAAGTGGATCGAAGCCGTGCCTATCACAAGTTCGACTGCCTCCTCGGCAGTTAACTTCATCAGGTCGATCATCTTCAGGTTTGGAGTGCCACACAGCATCATCACCGACAACGGCACGAACTTCACAGCCGAAGAGTTCAAGGACTTCTGCTCCGAGCAAGGCATCAAGCTCAACTACGCATCTGTCTCGCACCCGCAGTCCAACGGACAGTCGAAAAGGCCAATGGCTTAGTCTGCAAGGGCATCAAGAAGCGCCTGCGAGTACCATTGAGGCGCGCTGCAGGCGCCTGGGTCGAAGAGCTGCCATCTGTGCTGTGGAGTCTGCGCACTACGCCAAACAGATCCACTCAGTACACGCCATTCTTCATGGTCTACGGCGCAGAAGCAATCATGCCGTGCGACATCAAGTTCGACGCGCCCCGAGTGGTGGCCTACGACGAGTCCGACGCAGAAGAAGCACTCGAGGACGACATGGATACCCTGGACGAAGCACGCGACATCGCCCTTACCCGCGCCGTGTATCAGCAAGACTTACGCAACTACCACGGGCGGCGACTGCGGCCCAGAGCGTTCGTCCCTGGCGACCTTGTCCTCCGCCTCAAACAGAAGAAGGTGCACAAACTCGCCTCCCCGTGGGAGGGTCCATACATCGTGACAGAGGCAATCGGCGGCGGAGCTTACCGCCTGAAGGACTCGAAGACGGGGACAGTCTGCAACAACCCGTGGAACGTTGCGCAACTGCGCCGCTTCTACGCCTAATCGACTCCCCCTTGTAACAAAGTGTACTATGTCAAGAAGCGGCAGGTTCCAGACGCACTCTTTCCCTTACCAGGGTACCTGAGGGGACTGGAAGGGTTTTAATGAGGCGGCCTGCTCGCAAAAATCAATGAAGTGATTTGTGGAACAAGCTCTCCCCTTTACTTTTTTAGTCAAAAAGCAACATAAACCTAGGCCGTCACCCGACGCACTCGGGGGCTGCGCCATACAGGTTCAAGTCGAAATCCTAGGCCGCACCCGAAGCACTCGGGGGCTGCGCCGCACAGGTCTAAGTCAAACCTAGGCCGCACCCGACGCACTCGGGGGCTGCGCCATACAGGTCAAGTCAAAATCCTAGGCCGTCACCCGAAGCACTCGGGGGCTGCGCCGCACAGGTCTAAGTCAAACCTAGGCCGCACCCGACGCACTCGGGGGCTGCGCCATACAGGTCAAGTCGAAATCCTAGGCCGTCACCCGAAGCACTCGGGGGCTGCGCCGCACAGGTCTAAGTCAAACCTAGGCCGCACCCGACGCACTCGGGGGCTGCGCCATACAGGTCAACTCGAAAATCCTTGGCCGCCACCCGAAGCACTCGGGGGCTGCGCCGCACAGGTCTAAGTCAAACCTAGGCCGCACCCGACGCACTCGGGGGCTGCGCCATACAGGTCCAACTCGAAAACCTAGGTCGCCACCCGACGCACTCGGGGGCTGCGCCATACAGGTCTAACTCAAAAATCCTAGGCCGCACCCGACGTACTCGGGGGCTGCGCCGCACAGGTCTGACTCGACACCTTCGGCCGCACTCGAAGCACCGGGGCTGCGCCGCACAGGTCCAAGTCAAAATCCTAGGCCGCACCCGACGCACTCGGGGGCTGCGCCGCACAGGTCTGACTCGACACGCCTCGGCCGCACACGAAGCACCCGGGGGCTACGCCGCACAGGTCCAAGTCAAAATCCTAGGCCGCACCCGACGCACTCGGGGCTGCGCCGCATAGGTCTGACTCGACACACCTCGGCCGCACCTTTGGCGCATTGAGTGGCCCTACAAGGTGCTCACTAAAGCTCTGGACCTGCTGAACCATCTGACGCGCAGCCACAAGAGTATCGGCGTAGTCACCCTCTCCAGGCAAGCCGTCAAGCACCTTGTACAGGGGAAGATTAGGCCGGTGCATTCGAACGTACGCCAGCGCCACGTTTGACCCAGCAACAAGCTGAGTGTGCACAACTTCCTTCAACGCACTGCCTTCACGGAACCTCTCCAGCAGCGCAGCCAGTCCATTAGGCTGCTCGTTGTGCGGAAAGTACACCCTGTTGATCTGCCAGAGGGTTTTTCTACAACCTTCCAAGAGCACAGCAGCCCGCCAGGTGCGATCTAACATTCGAGCCAGTACGCTGCCTCTGGATTTATTTGACCAAAAATGACGCGCTTCGGGCGAGTCACCGGCGGCTTCTTTCTCCACCCGCTCGTCTACTCGACTTTTCTCGGCCTTCCAGTCAGAATTCACATCTGCATCAAGACCCAAAGCTAAGAACAGTAAAAGGATAAAGAAGTCGAAGCACAGTGCTAGAAAACCAACCTTGCAGCTGCCGACTGATCAAGTCTATCTCGCCTAGCAGAAACTCCTCTCGCTGGGAGAATGGCGCAACGGGCCGCGACCTCAAGCGCTCCAACTCCAACTCCGCGCTCTTCAACTTCGACTCGAGCTCAACAACTTTGTTCCTCATGAAGGTGATCACTCGTTGATCATTCACGCTCCGCACAGGAGCTAGAGGAGCTCAACGACGACGAGTGGGCGCAGCCGAAGAGGTGTCCTCCTCGTCGCCCGCACCAGTCGTTCCAGCGACCCAGGAGCTTCGCCCATCTCAGACTGCCAAGTTCGACAGCGTCAAGCAAGGAAATGAACACATTCATTCAAGATATGAAAGAAGACTCGAAGGCACAAATTCACATTTCAACACCAGCATGTTCGCGGCCAGAAGACCCGCAAACTATATAGTTCATTACAGACCAAGAACCAAAAGCAGAAAAATCCTGAAAGAACGGAGTCTACATCACAGACTCCGACTGGGAATGGCTCTTCCTAGCAGCCAACTCTGCAACCTTGGCAATCCTCTTCTCGAAGGTGGCGACCAACTTCGCAGCCAGCTGACTCGCCTGTGCCTTCACACCGCTAAGGGACGCGGTCCTGCCATCAGGCTTCCGAGGGAAGTCACTGACAACCTTCACAAAATCACCTACGACTTGGTGACCAAGAAGTAGCTGGAAAGTGAGCTCGGAGCCGTGTACCGTCTACGCACGCGTGTAGTCCGCCAAGGTGGTCGCATTGCCTTCGAACGGAGCCGCAAGCGCGTCAACAGCAACTGGCGGTGGCTTGCTGGGGAAGATGCTCTGGTGCATAGTCGCAAAGGCGCCTGTCGACTTCTGCAGCGCCGCCGAAGCATACGCGCAGACGTGGTCCATGAAGCCAACAGCCTTCACCAAGTCGACATTCTTACTGGAGGACCCTTCTGGAGGAGCACCCCCGCAAGTCTCTGATCAACGGAAATCCACGCCCATAAGACATCCGAAGTCGACATAAGACAAAGTAGGCACTGAGCTGAAATACTTACTTCCAACAACATCCGCGAGTGTGAGCAAGCGGTCCACCTGGGTCTTCTCCAGATCATCCCGAGCTTGCTCACCCTCTTGGGCTTCACCAAGCAACTTCTCCAGCTCCGCGACCCGCTTCTTCATGCTCTCCTTTTCGCCTGCGGATCAACGGAGCAAAGTTAGCAATAAAGGCAGTCGAAGCACCCCTCGAACACAAGGGTTCACACTCACTATTTGCTTGCTCCAGAGCAGTGCGGAGCTGATCCCTCTCCTGCTCCATGCGAACGAATGCTGCGGATCCCTCCATCTGCTGGCGATAAAATGGCTGTAGGAAACACAAGACATCAATCTGCGCCCGACTATTCTAGTCACACACATCTTCGGGGGCTACTCCCATCGGGAGCGCTGTTCGCGCACCCGATACAGATTTTGCAGAACGAGTCGAAGGACACTTACATGCTCAAGCAGCCCAGCGTCAACCGGAGTCGCATCCGCAGCTTTCTCTGGCACAGAGGAGGTCGAAGCCTTCAAGGCCAAAGCGTCACCCGCCAGAGCCTCTTCTCCGGTCGTCTTCGCAGTCTGCTCGATCATGGGAGTGGAAGTGTGCTCCATCTCATGAGGGGAAGAAGCAACAACGCCAGTACGATCGCTGTGACAAGATAACAATTCAAGGACCCGCAAGTGCAAAAACACACTCGACAAAAACGAGGCAATGGTTACGCGACTAACCTGGCGACATCTACATCATCTTCACTTCCCAGGGATACGGAGGCCATCCTCACAAACTCAGTCGGCAGTGCAGAGCCGAGGGGAGGCACGACCAAAGGCTCAGCTAGGTCACTCGTGTGCCTAGCGCCTGAAGACGACTCGCTAGTCTCTTCCTCGTTCACACCTGCCACCTTCACGGGCGACGAAGCAGAACCAGAGTCGCCACTCTTTCGCCTCTGCCGCTTGCGCCGCGGCTCCTCATCTTCATCATCCTCCTCCAACTCTTCACTCGGAGAGGTGGCGGAGGGAACTTCATCGTCGTCAACCTCGTCCTCAGGGAACTCTGCCTCTTCGTGAGGTCCATTCTCCATCAACGGAGGAAGACTGACATAGCTCGAACGACCCTGTCAGCAAATGAAGCATTCGAGTCAGGCAAAAAGATTCGACAGAAGATACAAGACAAACAAAGCAAATGAAGCTCACCTCCGGCACAGGATTATTAGGCCCATACGGCTCGACTGGGCACTTGACATTGCACGGGCCAGCGGCTCGGAGACTAGTGATGCTCCTCACCTTCGACTCGACTACGTCATCATCGAGCTCATCGCCAACATCCTCACGCGCCCACATTGGGTGGACGCGAGTGCGGAGCGGCTGCACCCGAAGCCTGAAGAAGGTGGCGATGAGGTGAATTCCACCTGTCTCGCGCCCGAGACTTTTCAGAAGACCACGAAGAAGCGTCAGCAAGGGCTGAGTCGCCTTCCTGTCCTCCTTCGACAGCGGGTGCGCCCACGCGTTCGTCTTCCGCAACTCGCGATCAGCCGTGAAGTCGGGAAGCCCTTCTTGGTCGCACCTGATGTAGAACCACTTCTTCCGCCAGCCCTGGACGGAGTCGGACTTCTTCATCTGAAAGTAGGAGGTGTCGCCACGCACCTAGATGCCGAAGCCGCCGACTGGATACACCTGCTTGCTCTTCCCCACGTTCCTCCTCACGAGGAATAGCGACTTCCACAGCAGCCAGTTGGGTGCGATTCCCAGGAAGCACTCGCAGAGCACGAAATAGCTCGCGATGCTCAAGACGCTATTGGGAGTCAGATCGTGGATCTGAATCCCATAAGCGTACAAGAGACCACGGACGAAATCGTGGAGGGGGAACCCGAAACCCCGCGGAAGGAAATCCACGAAGCACACGTGTTCCCCCTCGCGAGGAGCGGGGAATACCTCTTTCCCGGGAGCGCGCACCGTCGCCTGATATGCCGGCGGCAGCAGCCCCTGCGCGCGGAGGGCCTCGAGGTCGGCATTCTTCACCGACAATTTGACCCAGTCGCCGTCGGGCTTCTTAATCACACTCGCCTCGGCGGCGGCGACGGCGCCAGCAACAAACTTCCCCCTCTTCATCGCGGCCTTGCTCATGGAGGGCGGAGGAAAGAAACTGGCAGCAAAGCGCAACAATGGCGGAGAGAGAGTAGCGGAGACGAGGGCAGAATGGGGATGGAATGAACTGTTCGCCGCCGTGGTGAAAAGTATATACCGCGTGGCCAGTTAATCCAGGCCATCCTCAGCGAAACCGCACTTCACAACATCAACTGGCCGTCCACGTGTCGCGCGGAGATAGCAACCGTCGGCGGCCACGCCGCCCACTACGCACGGGAATCAAGGCGCCATCATCACACCGCGAAATTTTCACGCCCAACGGTCAGTACAAAGCGGCAACCGCTGTCTCCAGTCAATACTGACAGTGGGACCGCACTGTCACGTCCCATCGGGCACAGAGTGCGCCAAAAACGTCAGCGCTGACGTCAACCGCGAAGGCGTAGGAAGTAAGCCAACGGGCTAATTGAGAACTCGAACAGGTCATTCGAGTGCAAGAAGATTCAGTAAGCTCCAAGAGCTGAACCAACTTGTGCAGTAAGCCAAACCGGCCGAATACGTAGTAAGTCACTCAAAGCCAGTCGCGACTCTAACAGGTCGAGTCCCTTCTTTACTCCCATCGGGAGCGGGCTTTTCGACTGAAGAAAAATTGAGTTTAACCTCAATTGCAAGCAATTCAGCTTAATCTCGGGGGCTACTCCCATCGGGAGCGCTGTTCGCGCTCCCGAGTGACTCAGAACATTAGCAGTCGAAAAATCACCGACTAAGGCTGTACGCACAGTATTTTACCCAGCAGTCGACGGTTTGACTAAGGAATCCTCCATAAGCCCTGAACGGCCGGAGTCGATTAACTTTACTTGTTCCTTTCAGGAACCCGATGGCGTGCCCAGGAGGAAGGAGTCCTTTACCCGACTCTACGATTCGACTAAGCACTCGGGGGCTCCTATCGTGGGGTCACTCTTCGACTACCCCACGGTGGGGATACCTGGGTCACGCCAAGCCTATCAGCCTTATGATGAAGGCCCAAGGAAGGCCCAAGAAGGACGATGTGCGGCCCGAGATAGTCGACGTTAGGTCATGTGACTCCAGCCATGCTTGTATGTAACACCCCAAAATTTGGAACCTAATTTTAGTGATGTTTTCCGACACCTGAATTTTTTTCTTCTTCTTATCCTAAATATTTCTTCAAATCTTTGAGGATGATTTGACTTGGGAATTTCTCTCTCTCGATTTTTTTTTCCAGTGATGCACGAACCACTCCCACCCTCAACAAATCCAAGGATCGTGTACGCAAGATGTCTAGACACGCCCAACCAAAATACCACCCCCGTATCATCCACAAAAAAAAACCTTCTTGACATGAACACGCAAGTATACTGTCTTGCGGACAATTACCAAAACCATATTTCCATACAACCAAATGAGCCCATATTTTATAGGCACCCTCCCAACACCAATACGACCCGGTGGTAATTTATTGGGAATATTCTGAGTAGATTAATTAATTTGGTTAAAATGTAATTAGTTTCTAATGGTTCGAATTTTGCTAATCTGGTGTGCTTAGTCAGATGTTACCTTGCGCGTGCAATAGAAAAGTAGGGAGTTGATTGGCTTAATTTGTTGTGCATGTCCACTTGCATGCATCGATGGAGCTAGCTAGCTAGTAGCTCTTTTTTCATCGATGGATGGGAGCTGGTAGTACGTGCATGCATAAAAGATCTGCATGCATGCGTGACGTTAGAGATTAGGCAAGCATTAGTCAACGTGGCTTTGTTCTAGAGGCTGTGGTGGCCACGGCCGACGACGCTTGTCCGCTTCCTCCCCGCTGCTCACTCCAGCTCGAGCACAACATGCGGATTCCAATCCCATTTCTGCTCCCGGAGATCACCGCGCTCGTTCTTATCCTCCTCATCCTTAATATCTTGGAACCAAGTAGGCACAACGGTGACCGGTGCACCGGTGCAGTTAACCCTCCATTCCCCTGGCTATAAAGCAGCAGCCCGAGCCCTCACACGCGACACCACTCTAACCCCTCCCTCCCAGGTTCTCCCTGCTTGTTTACCCGAGGAACCGAGGTCTACTTCGTCGGTTTGGCCGAGGGCGTCGTCGGCGGCCCAAGGCCGTGGCGAGCTCGGTGAGCCTCCGTTGCCCGGTTAAACAGGTTGGGGAGCTTCCTACCGTGCCTAGCCACCCACCCCTGCCCCAGAAACCTCTGAGCTCAACCCTAGACGAAGCCCTAAACCCACCCGGAACCATAGCTCCATGGGCGAGCTCGGGAGCTCTCGGTCCCGTGCCTGTGCAGCTCCCCTGTCAAGGTTGAGCTCCGTGACGAGCGTGGTGAGGTCCAGGGACTTCTTCTGCTCGCCGTCGAGCTCTTCCCTGCGGAGGAACAGCGAGGCCGGCGACCACCCGAGCCTCCCGCCATGGCCATGGAGCTAGAGCTCGTAGGCGACGCGCGGAGGCGCTCCCTCCTGTGCCCAGCTCCTTCCCGGAGCACGGGTGAGGCGGCGACCTCGCTGCGGTCCCGGACGGCCTCGCCGAGCCGCTCGTCGCCGGCAGCGGCGAGCTCCCGTGCGCTCCCGTACAAGCTCCCGTACGTGGAGCAGGGAGGCAGAAGAGGCAACGATCGATCCTGTGTCTTCGTTTCTTTTTTTTTTCCTTTGATCGAACCGTTTTCTTTGGCCCAGTACAGCACAGCAGCAGCAGCAAATCGCGGCCCACCAGTGGCCCAGCCAAACGCAGCACTGTGGCGCGCAGTAGCGGCCCATTTACGGCCCGGGCAGTTTTTTTCGCGAAACTCTTTTTCTTTTTCTCTGCTGCAGGAATTTTCAAACGGCAATATCTTTTGAACCGTAAGTCCGTTTTCGGTGATTCAAATTTCTAAATCTTCGTCTCGACGAGCTCTTTCCGGTGGTACTGATTTCATCTCATTCCAAAATACTTCTATGAGGTGCCCTTTTGTACGTGCATACCGGAGTCCGTGGAACGGGGCTATCGCTGCCCTACGCCGCGGAATCACCCCGACCATTCCAAACCCGGAGGATCCCCGTCTTAGAAGGCAAGCTAACCCCTTGCTATGAGCCATCCTGCAATGCTTGTTTGTTTATCTGCTTAATACCATGCTGGGTGTTTATGTCTGTCTCCTGTTCTATTGTTAGGCCTGTCTGCTATTTTATTGCATGTCTGTTTGTTGTCCATATTTTATATGAACCTTGTATTGTTGTATGTATGCTATATTGCATTTAAATTATTGCACTACTTCATAACTGCTTATCTGTGCATCACTCACATTCCCGAGACAATGGCCGGTGGTACCGTCTCAGTCAAAGGAATGGGGGAATTATTACAACTGTGCGTCTCGCGCTTGCGGGGCTTTGTTTGCTTCTTTCTTCTTCGCCGAGGTGAGGAGCGGACGAATGTCGTCTTATGATCCTCAGAGTTGGGGGCATTTGCCAAAAGAGTTATTTGCCTTGTCCCTCCATCAAATATGGTTGGCTTAGACCACCCAGACTGCGACGCTTGGGAGCTGACTTTCCATTTGGTTCTTTTTGCCGAGATTGCTGACACCACGTCGGGGTAACCCTCGAGTGGAATGGATGCTCTCTCATTTTTATGAGTGCTTTTCGGTTCATTCTTTTACGGTGACACCGGCCGGGTCTCCCGCCACCGTCATCCGTTTGAAACATCATGCGATTATTCTGTGAACACTAACCCCCGAGTGACACCGGCCGGGTCTCCCGCCACAGTCACCCGGGTATTATTATTATTGTTATGTTGATATCTATACATGCAAGTATTATGTTGCTAATGCCTTGTTGTTGTTGTTATATGTTATTGATGTCGTGATTATTATGCTGGACTAATCCTCTGTTTTGGGACTTGTTGTGATAAAACTTGATTAAATGAAACATCCCTCCAAACAACGATAAGGTCTGTTCATAGTGCCACTAATCTGAACCTTTGCATGCGATACCACCGTTGTCTCATGGAAACCGTGACCTAGTAGGTTGTTGAGCCCCTTTTGTGCCATCCATTGGGCGCAGTCGTTCGGTTGTGCTGTCCGAGGGTAGAGGTCGACAGGCACGGGTTCGACTGTGATAGGGAGTCTAGACCTAGGCATACCCGGTAGCGCCGGGGGATGTGCCGGATTTACTTGCCCGTTGTGCCACGAGCATAGGGTGGTGCAGGAGAGTGTCTTAGCAAGTGGACCGTCATGTGAGTGTATTTTGCTTAGTACGACTTTGGGCGTGACAAGCCTGAAGTGCCGGCTGAGTGGGGTGCATTCTGATAGGTGGGAAAGCAAACTCTCGAGAGCGTCAACCTAGCAAGCTAGCCTCGTTCCTAGGATATGGAACAACAGTTCAGTGTCGGTCACACTGTGTGTCCTCGTCGTGTCCGGAGGTTAAACTTAAGATTTGTTTGAAATAATTAAGGAACGACCTGATTTCACTAAATGAACAATAAGTTGATGCAGGGAATGCTACTTGAGATGTGATTGTGAACCAGGTTTAGGGATGGCGGTGTGATGCGTTGGGGAGCCTATAGTTAGGCCAGAGCCCACATAAACCGTGCGTGCCCAGAGTGAAATGATGAGGCCAGTGGGCCTAGCAGTGATCACAGGTGCCGTGTGTGTTGTTTGGTACCAACAGGTATACTCGATTAGACCGTCACAGGTAATTTCTTTGTATGATTACCAGTATATGATCCAACCCCACCTGGCTTGGACTCTGTACTGGTGATACCCCATTGTTTGCTTATGCCATGTTTTGCTTGTGATGCCATGCTACCTTTATGCTATTATACTGAAGTATATACTTGCCATGTTGTAGGAGTTTATTTTCCAGTGTGTATCTTGTTGCATGATTGTTGGATTGTTTGTAGTAAGTGGCGATTCTTGCTGAGTGCATAATAATGTACTCATGGGCCTTGTGATTGTGGCCAGGTTTTGTCGAGGATTCATCTTCTATCTTAGTAAGGAGATGGAGCAAGAGCGTGCTAGGATCAGTAGCCCAGCCAGACCCTGTGGAGTGGAGCCGCTCCAAGCCGTAGCCTCTCATATGTCTTACGCTGCCAGTTAAAAACTCTGTATCGTGCCATGATGGGATTGATATTTCATCATTCCTTGATGGCCTTGTAAACCATTTGTAGCACTGATGTGCCTGATTCTGTAATGCTGTCCATTATGTTACACTGTTGTGACGTGCGGCCAGTTATCTTGGGATGGCGCACGGGACGACTGCCTCTCTAGTGATATGTGCCAGGGAGGGTGTCACATTGTAAGCGCCATCGGCACCGTTCACCTGAGACCTAGCCTACCATATAAAGGCTAGGAGGGTCCTTCGTCTTGGGTACGCTCATAGCCGCCGCCACAAACTTAGCGAGATTGCCATCTCGCCATTGTAGCCACAACTCGCCATTCAATACCAGACAAGAAGGAAGTAGGGTGTTATCCTCCGGGAGATTGAACCTGGGTAAACGCCTTGCTTGTCAGCCGTCGTGATCACCAGCGCTCATCTCTCTCCCCTTCAATCAACCCGGGGTGTACAACCCAGCGATTTGCCGAGTCCACGCCTCGTCACTGTAGCAACAGAAGCCTGACGATTTTTTTCACTGTGTTTTGATGTGAAGGTGCAGCGAGCAGCAACAATGGCGGCAGGGGGTGGAGAGAGAAGGGTGGGGGCGATGGGGAAGAGCTGCTGCGCCGACGCCTGGCTATGGGAGAAAAGGAAGACAACGAGTTAGGGTTTCTGGGGAGGCGTCGGATCCGTGCGCGCGAACGGGGTTGGTGGGAGGGTTTTTTTCCCGTGTCAGGTGATTTTGGTCGGGGTTGGTTGGCGGGCGCGCTCCTTTTTTGGTCGTGTTGCAGACGCGTGGGGCAGGCGTGGGGCGTGATCCGTTTTTGGCTATTTGCGGGACGGTGGGCTTTCCTTTTTGGTGCCGATTGCTGTGGGAGACTAACCAGCAACGATTGCTGGCTAGACGTCGCCATCTTGTTGGCCTCTGTGCTCCCGGCCGCGGACACGTCCTTGGGCGACGCCACCTGCAGCATTGCATGACACATTACGTACAGAGATCAGTGGAGGCGTAAACAATAACACACACACGTAGGACGTAGCTAGCTAGCTATATACGACGTACCTTGGACAAGAGGCAGATGAGAGACTGCATGTGGTTCCTGGCGAGCGAGTCCCCTACGAACGCGAGCGTCTTGTTCCCGACGAGACGGAGGAACCTGTCGGCGTCGAACCGGGGGAGGTCGCACGACTCACACCCACTCGGCTGCCACCGCCACCGGAGGAATTCCAAGTCCGGCCGGCCGTGCTTCATGCAGTTCTGGTGATCCTAGATGTGGGAGCACGTCTCGTTGGTGTAGTGCGGCGCCGCGTCATCCGGGACCCATTCGCCCTGGAAGATGTCGCAGCACTTGGGATCAATCTGCGAGAAGTAGTAGCAGGACCTGTTGCTCAGGTAGAGCATGCTGCCGGAGGAACATGAGAGGATGACGAGCACCGAGAGGATGACGCGTGGAGGAGGGGGGACGGCGGTGTCTACGCCGCAGAGCGCGGAGAGGTGGCCGGCCATGGAGTCTCGCCGCTTGGTGAAGGTCACCTGCCGCGCGGCTAGGTCCCTCCACTTCCACGCCGTCCCGCTCCCGCCCTGCCTGCAAGGAGGATCCATCGGCAAGATGAAGATGCATATGGCGATTGTTTCTCCAATGCAAGCAATGAGAATTTGTACTTACGAGATGGATACTTGTAGGGACTGTCTATAGTTTTCGTGCACAGACAGATTTCGTAACGAATCATTAGCTGGCACGTGGACAGAAGAACTGCGCACGTATCTTTCTATTCGAAACCTGCGCGCGTCGTTCCCGTGCGTGTAGGGCCTGTTCCCGCACGTATCTCTCTTAACGGGTCGTCGAATTCTCAGCCCGATCCGGCCCCAACAAAAATACTAGGCGCATCTTTCTTTGGGCTTTTCTATTTGAGCCCACGTCCGGCAGGTTCTGGACTGAAATTCTGCCGTACGACAGACACAGTTGACAGACAGCGGGCAGGTAAGGATCTTCTTCTTCCTCGATCGATCACCTGCTGGCTCACCTCGTGAAGAAAGGGGCCGAACACAGGAAAAAACACAGAATGATGTGGGAGCAAGATATCTGACGGGAAAGATGATGAACAAATCAGCGAGATATCTGGCGGTGGAGATGTTGACCTGTACAGAAAGCAGTCAAAAACTCTTCAGGTAAAATCTTCTGCAGAATTTGCATCTTCTGAATCCTTCATTGTTTGTTCCCATTTTTGTTATTAACACCTGCTAAAACAGTTACAAAAAGCATGTCTCTCTGCTTGATTAGCTGATGCATATAGAACATGAAGTACTAGCACCTTCTGATGCAGATACACACACCAAAAAGTTCTGAGAAAAACAACACGAAGTAGCTATAGGATTCAGATAACCAAAGGCATAGACATATATATAACACACAGAGCTTACAGTCTCGAAATATTACTAGCATTTCCCCCGAGTTTGCATAAAGATAGATACCATCACATAATAAATATAGAGTTTCCATTCCCTAATACGTGAAGACATAATCATGTTCTACCAGTGCCGCCTATCGTTCGATGCCATGGAAAGCCCCCAGCACCTTCACTTGAGGTCTAAAGAACATCGAACGTGACCATCAGGTAGTCGTCAGCGTTCTTGTGAAAGAGGATCAACACAACCATCCCAACACGTTAGCGAAAGTTGTCCATCCATCCATGAGACACACCCTTCCGTCTTTGCACGTGTAGTAAGATGATGCCCTGTGGTTCACGCCAAAAAAGACTTTTCATGAGAACTGCATTTCCCTCCTCAGGAATGTTGAGAACTGAGACAATCTCCTTGGGGATGCGCTGCAAAAATAGAGCCGACAGAATCAGAACATATACATCAGAGGAGTATCCAAAAAAGCTAACTAGACAACCAAAGCAGTACCAATCCATTGTGCTCAACATCTGTGACTGTTAATGTGTGCACAAAAACAGCTCCCAAACCAATGCCGCGTGTGTTGACGCATGCATTCATCCTTCCTGTCTGACCAGCAGTGAGTTGAAGCCCCCTTGAGATCACAACAGCAGTTGCATTGCCCTCGAACACATAAGCTTCTAGATAAAACTGAAGGTGTTGAAACAAACCAGGTTCAGAACAAAAATGACACAAAAACAGCCTTTCTTGTAGACAAAAAAAGTAAAGGAGACACTAAATCAAATTATGCATATTATTCTTAGAGGGGTGCTTGGCCCATGATCATATCTACCTAGCCATTAACACTCATGTTCGTGGATGAACAAATCACAAAAAAATGGAAATCGAATTGACAAAACTAACCATCTCTCTCTCGCTGAAAAGCATATGCACTAGATAACTAAACAATGCTAAATAACCGACAGAAAAAACTCAAGAATTACATAGAGGTAGGGTTTATAGCTAAATAATCTAGAGGCAGATAATAGTGATTAGAATAAACTCACTAAATAAACTCAAGACTTATATAGAGACTAGAATAACGACATGACACCTAGGAACAGTCGAGGCAAGGTTTAAACATACTGTATAAACCCCTGTTTGAACAGAGTACATAAGCAACATATAGTTATAAACACGGTACATATGCAACATACAGTTATGAAACACATAGTTATGAACAGAGCACAAAATGCCACAATGCCAACTTTACTTTTTATTTACATAGTTCTAACAAAGAGAAAGTGAGATAGCATAATCATAAAAATAGAGACACATACATATGCGTCAAGAAACAAAGGCTGCGACCACATAAGAAAAGATAAAGAGAGAGATAGATGCAAATATATATAGAGAGAGAGGCAAGAAAAAAAAGATAGATGCAAGAATAGATAGAGAAATGAAGAGAGAATAATGAAAATATATATAGAGAGAGATGCATGCAAAGCACAGAGAGAGATAGATAGATGCATGAATAGAGAGACAAATAGAGAGAGAATACTGAAAAGAGAGACCTGTAAAGAGAGAGAGATATGAATGCAAAGCAAAGAGAGAGATGCATTATTAGAGACAGAGAGATAGAAAAGCCTGAAACGAGAGAGATGCAAGAAGAGAGAGAGGGATAGAGAGAGACAAAAGTGAAAATAGAGAGAGAACTGAATCTAAAAAGAGAGAGAGATAGATGCAAAGCAGAGAGAGATGCAAGAGGAGAGAGAGATAGAGAGAGAGACAAAACTGAAAATAGAGAGAGATAACTGAATCTAAAAAAAGAGAGATAGATGCAAAAATAGAGAGAGAGAACCTGAAACTAGAGAGAGAAAGATGCACGCAGAGCAGAGAGATGCAAAAGAGAGAGAGATAAAACTGAAAATAGAGAGAGAGAGAACTGAATCTAAAAGAAATAAAGAGATATAGATGCAAAGCAGGCATAGATACAATGCATGAATAGAGACAGAGAGAGACACCTGAACATAAGAGAGAGAGAGATAAGCCTGAACCAACAAGAGAGAGAGAGAGATAACCGGAACCTAGACACACACAAGAGAGAGAGCTTCAGCTCAAACAAGAAGGTAGTACACAGTAGATTGCTTGCGGTGAAGAGAAAGAAATGACCATAGGGGATGGGAACAAAGAATCAGAGAAGATAGATGGGTGGTGTTTCCTTAATAAGTACTAGTTTGGTGAGGGGGTGAAATTACTATATGTGGCAGTAATGGGCTTCAGAAATTTAATGTGTTAGCTGAGCAGCTATATTTATATTATAGCCTGAAAAAAACATGTATTGCTTAAAAAAACTAAGGCCACAACAATAAAATACTGAAAATAATATTTTCTAAACAAAAAATATAAAATTGATTAAAGAATTAAAAATTATGATGGTTTATTTTACACAGGATGATGATGCATGCTACATTAGAAAAAATAATGGTTCATTTTAACAGGATGATGATGCTACAGACAAGCAAACAACAGTTCAACACCTCGACACATTCAGCTTTGATGATGTGTTCTTCCAGGTACGTAAACAAAAATTTCTTATACACAAGTTTACTGAGTAATCAAGAAAATTACTGAGTATTCATGATGCAATTTCGATGCAGCACCAAAACTTTACATACACATGACTACTTCAGGGGAGTTTTGAAACATTATACACATCACAAAACTAGAGAAGAAATATAGAGAATTAACCATCATGAGTGTTAGTGTTAACAACAAACAAGGCTCAACAAAGAGTGAAGCAAAAGTAACCGATCTAACCTCAACCGTTTCTATCATATCTTGGTAAAAATCAGTGAAGTTCCTCTTCATATTGTTCACAACCCACAAATGAAGAAAATCAAACACACAAACACGTGAGAAAAGAACACTCCGTAAACAATGCAGAAAAAGCTAGATAGTACATGCCAAAGAGTAAATCATGAGTGATGACAAAAAACCTGATTCCTCGAGAAACCAAACAGTGCAGTGTCTAAGACCTTGTCCCTACCACTTCTATCATAGTATTTCACCTGAAAAAATACAGAGAATACTACACATATTAGATAAACCATGTAGGTGTGAGATCCTGGCTCAGGGCTTAACAGGATTGATAGAATACTCATATCAACAAGTTGCAACTTCTTTTCCGGAAGCTCATCTAGAAGAAACTCGAGGTTAAGCGTGCTTGGCCCGGAGCACTCCCAAGGATGGGTGACCGACCGGGAACTGGTTCCCAGGTGCGCACGAGTGAGGACAAAGTGCGCAGAAAAGACTAGTGTTGATCTGTGGGGCCAGTCTGGAGATCCTAGCGAGCTGCCAGGGGTGACAGGCCCGGCCCGGGGGTGGCCGGGGTGTTACAATTTGGTATCAGAGCCGACCCTCGCGGTAACTCGGGCGTGTGCGGGTCAGTGGGTGGACATGTGGAGCATGTGCCGGAACTGGGCGCACAGACGGGTGCCAAGGGGAATTTCCTGGACTGGGGGCTGACCGACGAGGGCGTCGGTCTTCTAAGGAGGGAAGGATGTGAGATCCTGGCTCAGGGCTTAACAGGATTGATAGAATACTCATATAAACAAGTTGCAACTTCTTTTCCGGAAGCACATCTGGAAGGAACTCCGAGGTTAAGCGTGCTTGGCCCGGAGCACTCCCAAGGATGGGTGACCGACCGAGAACTGGTTCCCAGGTGCGCACGAGTGAGGATAAAGTGCGCAGAAAAGACTAGTGTTGATCTGTGGGGGCCAGTCTGGAGATCCTAGCGAGCTGCCAGGGGTGACAGGCCCGGCCCGGGGTGGCCGGGGTGTTACAGTAGGGTTGAAAGCAATCAGGCAACAAATAAAAACAAGCAACAAACTAACATCGCAATCACTGAAGAAACTGTGCAATTCACTATAACCAACGCCGATATGGTCTTCCAAAGATTCAGGAGATATGTTGTGCCCCTACAAAAAAGGCAACAAAAACATTATGTAATGTAACTGATGCTCACACAATGCGTTGAATACATGGAAACATCTATATACAAGGAGACAAAATCAAAAAATATACTGCAAATCTGAATATATGTATGCCTCCCCATCACGTTCTTTATGCCAGTCCAAAAACACTCAACAAACAGCTCCTTGTGTGTGGAGCTTGTATGCCCAGGTTGAAAACTGTGATAGCAACAAGCCCAACCACACATATGCCGAAGGAGGGGCTGTAAGGTTTCAGAACAAAAATACGCCACTGGAGATGAGATCTAGATAGACAACACCTTCCCCATACTAACGGACACGTAGCAGCTAGCTCAAAAACAAAATCTGAACACGGACAGACTAAACAACAACTCGCTCGCCACCATGGGGATGGGCACCGCTGATTCAGTACATAAAAAGCGCCGCCGGCGACGAAAAGCTACATCGACCTCCGACTCCGCCACGCCTGACGGCACCACATCGACAAATATCCCCATGGCGCCACAAAGAGGGGAAAAGGGGAACGGATCGAGAGGAGCTGAGCTGGCTAGGAATTACCTCGTCCGCCGTCGACGTCGTCGGTCGCCGCCACTCTCCATCCCCTCCTCGGATGGTCGCCATGGTGCGACAGCACAAAAGCAGACAAGGAAAGAGCCGTTCCTCTGCTTCGCCACGACCTCTTCTCTCTGACATCACGACCCCAACATAGCCCCCAATAGGCGTCCAAACCCGCTTTTTTTTTGAGAAAAGTCCAAACCCGCATCTAAACGGGCTTCATCCAGCCCCGCGGCCCGCAACAGAATCCAACGCCCAGACCAGACACGACACGGATAGAGAAGACACGAAGGAGAGAACAACATGAATTGTAAAGAGAGATGAACGGCCAGAAAAGTGACTGTGCACGAAATAGAAAACAGACAGCTGAGAATTAGCAAAAGTCTACTTGTATGTCTATATATGTTGTGCGAGCCTTCGATCGCTTAGCTTCCATATTTATCACGATCCGAATCTGTCGTCGTATCGGCATCTTGGATAGGAGACGGGGTCCTGCTAGCCGAGGGTGAACGTAGGGCAAGAAGGTGGACGTCGTCGAGGTCGGGATTGTACACGGCGGTTTACCCAGCTTCAGGCTCCACGGTGGTGGCGCAGCCCTACGTGCTGCTATAACTCACTATAAGGCAATAGCCGAAGTACAGGTTACAATGAGTTGGTTGTGTATGAAAGTATGCCCTAAAGGCGTCCCGGGGTCCAGCTTATATAGGCGGCTGGACCTAGGGTTACAAGGAGATTACGTATCCGGCAAGCATACAAAGTCCTAAACCTAGCCGGCAAGTCTACCGCCTTCCGTCTTGGTCTTGGTGGCTTTGTGGGCTTCAGTCTTGGGCCTCCTCCTTGCCGGCATCCGCCTTCCTTGGTCGTCAGCTATCTGGGCTGGTGACCCAAGGTATATCCCTGCGGGCCACCCTGGACTAGCCGGATTGATCCATGCTGGTGATACCCCTAGTAGGTATATCCCCATATTAGCCCCTGGAAGGGTTCGAGTTCTTCAGGCGCCGTCTTCTTCTTGTCGGCAACGTCCGTCTTGTCTTGTAGGCGTCTAAAGAGCTTGAAGCATTCCAAAGTTGAAAGTAAGCGGCGATCCGACTAACGTAGTCAGATGATTTGCCGCCATCATGGGAAAGACGGCCTGACCGCTGTCAGGAATCTTCCCGGCACCAGTCTTGTCATTTGACTGGTCCTGTCAAATGTTGACGGATGACGTCATGCAGTCCACGACAGTTTGGACTTAGGCATGTGTCATGATTATTTCTCCACTATGCACAAGAATCGGGGAGAGGGCCACAGACACCGTTGCCACGACGTGCAAATCGTGGGCACGTGGCAAAAATCGTGCGTCCCCCTATCCTGCGCACGAATCTTGGCGCGTGGAGTTAAATACCCAAAAGGCACGCTGAGTAGGTCTTCTTCCCCATTCGCACCCACCGCGGCCTCCTCATCTTCCCGAGCTCACCTCCTCCCCGTACTCAACTCCGGCGAGCATGAGTAGAGCCTCCACGGCAAATGGCAAGCACTCAGCAAGATTCGGTGGCAGCGGCGGCGCTGGCTGCGGCCTCGGCGACCACGGCTGGATCTAGATCTGTGCCAGCGGCGGCGGCGGTTCCCGCGAGCTCGTCGGTGACCTCTCCTGTCGCCACCGTGGCCGCGGGTGAGGTTTCCTCTTCTTGCCCAACTCCGGCGGCGCCTGCAGCATCTGCTCTGACCTTCCCGCTCCCATCTCTAGCGGCGACCAGCACTGAAGCTACGGCGGAAGCTGCCGCCGATGATGACGACGACGCCGAGGATGAAGAGGAGACGGCGGACCTCGGCTCCAGGTATTGGCTACCGTCAGTTATGACGTCAGCCTATCTGAAGGAGCTGGAGGAAGGCGGCTACATACCGCCAAAGACGGAATGCTCCTGGAGGGTTCCAGGCGACGAGGCAGTCCCTGACCCGCAAGACGGCGAGCGCGTCATGTTGGCGTCGCACAGCCTCCGCGGTATGTCCTTGCCGCTTTCTGCCTTCTTCTTGGCGGTGCTTAGTTTTTATGGGCTGCAGCCGCACAACATAGCGCCCAACAGTATTCTAGTGCTAGCCGGCTTCCAGGCTTTGTGCGAAGGGTACTTAGGCATAGCTGCATCCATAGAGCTATTTAAGTACTACTTCCTATGCCACCGGCAAACCATACCAGGCGGCCATCTGGCAACTTGTGGTAGCGTCACCTTCAACTGCCGCCAACCCGACTGGTACCCAAATATACCATACATTGAGTCGGTGAAGCACTGGACCAGCACTTTTTTCTACTGCAAGGACATCCCGACACCTGGCACAACACAGGGGATGCCTGTTTTTTTCAATGGTCCGCCAACCCACAAGGCCTGTTGGACGGCAAAAGTGCCGCTTAGCAGCTTGTCAGCCGAGCTTCGAATTGCCGTCAGGCAGATCGAGTTCTTGATGAAGACAATGATGGCTCCGCAACTTGACGGAGTTGACACCATCATCTGCTAGGTGTCGAGGAAGATAATGCCACTCCGCCATCGCCTACTGAAGATGTGCGAGTACAAGGCGGATGACGCCGACAGCAGCACCCTTAACCAAGATGCACTAGAGTACCGGCGCAGAGAGCTTGTCAATCCTCTGTCAGTGAAGGGGCTGAAGGCATCGCCATGTTCACCCATGACAACCCAGCCCCAGCGGTAAGCAAAAGCTCCTTGTCATTTCACTGACATCTTTGTCCGCTGGGTACTGAATTAATGTTCTGTCTTGTTTCCTTTTCAGCTGCAAACCTTGGGAGAGGACGACTTGGCTCCTAACTGGTACGACACCGGTGCCAGCAAGTCGAAGAAGCGCAAGATGAGCAGCTCCACCAAGGATTTGGAGAAGAGGAAGAAAGCGGCCACCTCCGCCGATGCAGAGGATGAGACATTGGGGAATGTCCCATTGAAGCGGTAGGCAAGCTTTTGCTTTCCCTGACTTAGCCATTTCGATATAAGTTTGTACTAAAATATTTGCATTCTTCTGCCTACAGGGGCAAGCCTACCATGCCCAAGCTCCGCGCCAACTTGAAGATTTCTGCCGGTAGAGGCAAGCCACCACGTTCTTCTCCAGCCGTTGCACCGACAACGCCCATAGTTGGCGTTCCCGTGGTTCTATGCTAGGGAACGTACACAGCTGTTGGTACCGCAGAGGCGGCTACGGAGAAGATGGTGGGGAAAAAAGTCAGTTGCCGGACCTACCTTTTCCAAGACGGCTGAAGCTTCGGCTAATGATGCCGCTCGATTTATTGCCATGAAGGAAGAGATGGATGACCAAGGCGGATCGTCCTCCCATCATGGCACCCAATCTGGCAAAGGGTTGCAAGACCCCCGGCAAACGCTAAGGACCATGCGTGAAGGTACCCGTAAATGGTACGCGCACATGGATGATGAAGGACGCAGGACGTGGAGATGAAGGACGCCCAGATTGCGAGCTTGGAAGAAGCTCGCAAAAAGGATGAAGGTGACAAGTTTTCTTTGCCTTCTTTTCGTCCTACTTCTTTTTGCTTTTCCGACAAGTATTTTAGTCATCTTTCTTTTTATTTGTAGAATTACTAAAAACTGCGCAAGATATTCTCAAGAACTTCACTGACATGCAAGCTTTGATGAATGAAGCTGCAGATCTTGCGGGGTTGGTGGCAAAGCTAAGGCGGATCATGCCAAGGAGCTGGATGAGCGGGGGCTGGCCCATGCCACCGAGGTTAGCAAGTTGACGGGACAACTTGAAGCCATGAGCAACAACCTCGACCAGGTGAACAAGAATGCCAAAGCGCAGCAGGAACAACTGTCACAGGTAGTCTAGCTGGCTCAGGAAACACTTGAAAACCATCTGGACGAGGTCAACGCCATCCACGAGCATGTCTTGGGTACGTCTCTAAACCTTTATCTTTCTTTGATACTTTGCACTCTTGAAATTTGAAGCTGCAGTGTGTAACTTTGTATTTGTGCAGTGCCGGCTAACTTGGGTGATGACATGGCTACGACGCCGCGCCTTGCCCGTATCTTGAAGGTTGGTGAAATCGTCAACCAGATTGTCGGTGCAGGCAAAGCGTTTGCCGCCAAGTTCTACCCTGGGGAGGACGGCGATCCCGTCGACTTCGATGCCCTACCGGACCTGCTAGAGAAGGCGGCAACCAAACACGACAGCACGCTACGCTCAGTAGCATGAGGCGCCGCCAAGTTGGCATTGGCGATGACGGCAACGTGGTACCCAGAGGCTGATATTCACAAGTCACCGAGTACTTCCCCACCAAAGACGAAAACAACCAAGCCATCGTGATGCAGGACGTGCTGCGATCTGTTCGGGGCTATGCGACCCGGGTTGCCAATATGGTTGACATCCGCAAGTTCTACAAGGAACACCCGGATCCACATGCTGCCATAGCCGATCCCTCCTTGGCGGATCCTGAAGCTGCCATAGGCGGAGAAGGCGAAGCCGGAGCTGACGAGCGCAGCCCCCAGGATGGCGGAGCTAGCCCCAAGAATGCCGGCATCAATCCCCAGAATCTCTCAACTACTTCCACCAAGGCGGCAACTCCTTGACTGTCCTCTCCTGTAATGGTAGCACAAAATATTGCGTTAATCTGTTAACGCAAAAAACTTTATATTTTGGGTTTGTAAATATTTGGGCCAACTTTTATGCTACACTTGGCGGTAGGCTTATTTAAGTGGCCCGACTTAATATGTATCTCGTTTGCATGTTTAGCTTTTTCATATGTTGGCGAAACGTCATCTTAGTTACTTTAGCTGAGCCAACCAGGTGCAATACCAACTAATTTAGACTCAGAGACCAAAGCCAGCATGTTGGTGCCAACGACATACTACTGGGCGACCCACACACAAAAAGACAGATAACCATATTAGGCGGTGCAAAGATTGTTTGCTTTTTTAGCCGGCAGACGGCAAATGTCAAAAAGTTTGAACCTTAGCACGGAGCAAAAACTTATTTTGTTTGGTAACTTTTATGACAACAGATATATGATTGCGAGAAAAGACAAAAGATGGCTTGATCCCAAAACTAAATGAGCAAACCACAGACTTTTATTTCATAATCATATAGTACTTATTACAATGTGGAAATTGCTAAGTGTAAAAAGGACGTAGCTGCTCAATGTTCCAGGGTCGCTTGGTTTCTTCATACTTGTCATCAACCTTCCTCTTGCGCTTGCGACCTCGCTTCTTCTTGTATCCGTCTCGTGCGTCTACCAAGTAATAAGAACCATTGAGCAACACCTTACTGACCACAAAAGATCCTTCCCATGGCAGGGATAACTTATGCAAGCCCTTCCTGTCTTGGATTAGGCGGAGGACCAGATCACCAACTCTAAAACTTCGTTGCCGCACTCTTCTGCTGTGATAACGCCTCAAACTTTGCTGATAGATGGCGGATCGTGCAAGAGCAACGTCTCGTTCTTCATCAAGTAGGTCAAGGCCATCCTGTCTTGCATCTTCTGCGTCTTCCTGGACGTAGGCTTGAATTCTGGGAGAATCATACATCATGTCGGTCGGCAACACTGCTTCTGCGCCATAGACTAAGAAGAAAGGAGTAAACTTGGTTGATCTGTTTGGAGTTGTGCGTAAACTCCAAAAGACAGATTGCAACTCATCCACCCAAGCCCCAGCCGCTCTGTGCAATGGTACTTCGAGACGTGGTTTGATACCTTGTAGGACTAAACCATTTGTACGCTCTACTTGACCGTTTGCCTGCAGATGTGCTACTGAGGCAAGATCTAGGCGGATGCCATGCTTATGACAGTATTCCTCAACTTCGCCTTGCAACAAGTTAGTGCCGTTATCGGTGATAATGCTATGAGGCACCCCGAATCGAGAGATTATTCCCCACAGAAAATTTGTGGCTGTAGCGCCGTCTAGCTTTTTGATGGGCTTAGCTTCAACCCACTTGGTGAACTTGTCTACAGCCACAAGTAAATGTGTGTAGCCACCAGGCGCCGTTTTAAACGGACCAACCATGTCCAAGCCCCAGACTGCGAAAGGCCATGTTATGGGTATTGTTTTAAGCTCCTGAGCCGGCATGTGGGATTGTCTAGCATAAAGTTGGCAGCCCCTGCATCTTTTGACGATGTCCTCTGCATCTTGCTTGGCTGTCAACCAGTAGAAACCTTGTCGGAAGGCTTTTGAAATAAGGGCGCGCGAGGAAGCGTGATGTCCACATACGCCAACATGTATCTCATCCAACAGTTCTCTGCCTTCTTCGGGCGAAATGCAACGTTGGTAAACACCAGTGGTGCTACGCTTGTACAATTCGCCTTTGATAATTGTGAATGCCTTGGCTCTTCTTATGATTTGCCTTTTCAAAACCTCATCATCCGGTAACTCCTGATTGATCAGGAAGTCCAAATATGGCATCGTCCAATCCGGGTTTACCAGGTAGACGGCATAGCTAGCATCGTCAACTGGTTCTGCCGATTCTGGGTCAAGGAGGTCTGCTCCTTTTATTGACGGCTTGTGTAGGTGTTCTAGGAAAACATCTTTTGGTACCTGTCGTGGGGTCACTCTTTGACTACCCCACGGTGGGATACCTGGGTCACGCCAAGCCTATCAGTCTTATGACGAAGGCCCAAGAAGGACGACGTGCGGCCCGAGATAGCCGACGTTAGGTCATGTGACTCCAGCCATGCTTGTAAGCGCCATCGGCACCGTTCACCTGAGACCTAGCCTACCATATAAAGGCTAGGAGGGTTCTTCGTCTAGGGTACGCTCATAGCCGCCACCACAAACCTTAAAGAGATTGCCATCTCGCCATTGTAGCCACAACTCGCCATTCAATACCAGACAAGCAGGAAGTAGGGTGTTATGCTCCGGGAGCCTAAACCTGGGTAAACGCCTTGCTTGTCAGCCGTCGTGATCACCAGCGCTCATCTCTCTCCCCTTCAATTAACCCGGGGTGTACAACCCAGGGATTTGCCGAGTCCACGCCTCGTCAATTGGCGCCGTCTGTGGGAAAGAACGAGCGTTGGAACCATGGTCGCACCGGCTCCATCAACTTTGAAGACCGACGTCTGCATCATCAAGGAGCCAATCTGCTTCGGCTCCTTCGAGTACACCTTCCACCCGCCGGCCCACTGCTCGGTGTACGCCGATCTACATGTAGGTACGTGCCTCACCTTCGGTACCATGCACTACTTTGTAGACAGCTGTGGAGTACTCAGATCCACGGCGATCGCACCGCCCGCGGTGGTGGCACCTGCATCTGCCGCGGCTACCCCAACCACGCCCCCACCCGCTGCGAAGATAGCATCTGCTGCGACTGCGACGACAGCATCTTCGACTGCAGTAAGGATCACGCCCACCGCGCCCACGCCACCCGCGGCTCCAGCTGTCAAGGAGATCGCATCGGCTACGACTACATCAACCACTTCGATGACCATCGCGCAGATCGAGTCTACTTCGACTACCTCGATCGCTTCGCTGGCAAGGCCAAGGTCTGCATCTACTTCGACTACGTCGACCACACCTTCGCGCGCAATGAAGGTCACGCCGTTCTCATCCACGCCACTCGCGTCTCCATCGACTTACAAGATCGTCAACAAGCCAATCACGCCCACGTCGACGACAGCGACATCACTCCTCACGTCCACGGCGAAGATCGCGAAACTCCAGGGAAGGAGCCTCGGCAGCGACTGTGGTGTCCACCACGTCGCACCCATTTTTAGCTCCGAGCACGGCTCGGACGAAGGAAGCAGCAGTGGCAGCACCCGTCCCACAGCCCAGATCTACCCCGCGTAAGTCTTCATGATCGGCCAGAGGCCGCGGGCAACGACGACGAACCCGCATACCCACTGGAGGTGGTCATGCCGGACCAGGTGACGCGACTCACCATCACCCGCGACATGGCAATCAAAGCCCTGAAGCACGTCGAGGACGGCACGTACCCCCCACCGGATGCCCCCCGGGAGGACCTTATGGCGGTCCAGTTGCTGCTACGGAAGGAAGGCGAACGACTCCGCGCAGAGAAGGCTGAGCTCCTCCGACGCAAGGAGGAGGCTGACGCGTCGAGCGCCAGGAGGGCCGCTTACTCGTTCACTGCCTCAACAGAGGTCTCACAAGGAGCAAGGCGCCACAGAGCCCGCGTGCCCCTGATGACGGAGGCCGACCGCGCTAGAGTCACCCACAACCTCGAGTCATCATACATAGAAGACGCAGACGGGATACCCATCCCCAAGACACCCGGAGCCGCACTCATGGCAGTCGAGACATCCAGCTGATGCTCACGGGCTCTGCACGCGGGTGGCTCAACACTCAACCCAAGAACGCCTTCAGGACGTGGGATGAGTTCGCGGAGGCCTTCGTTTAATCCTTCCTGGGGACGTACTCAAGACCGACGATGTTCGTCGAGCTACAAGCATGCAAGCAAGGACGAGACGAGCCGCTCCGGTCATACATCCAGCGTTGGACCTTGCTCCGCAACACCATGGAGACCGCCTCGGAGGACCGAGTGATGGATGCCTTCATGCACGGCGTCTCCCGCCGCGACCTCCGCGAGGAGTTTGGTAGGCTCCGGCCGAAAAACATGATTGAGGTCATGAAGATAGCAAACCAGTGGGTAGACGGAGAGGACTCGGTCCGCAATAGTTCACACTACTCCCCGAAGGACGAAGACGGACCAAGTAACTGGCGAGAAGGACGCCACAAGAAGAAGCCGCGTTACAATGGCAACGACTCAATCGAGCTAGTAGCGGCGGGATTCCAAACCCCCCGTGAGGATGAAGCGCGCGACAGCAGTCGCCAATACAGCCATGCACAGTACAGTCGAAGCGGTGGTGACTAGAGTCGCCAATACAGCCAGGGGCAGTACAACCGAAGCGGCGGCAGCAGCTACCGTAGCGACGGAGGCCATAAATGCGAGTGGCAGAAATGCACACTAAGCCCAGCGGAAGAGCTGGAACAACCCTGCAGGCACCACATGTTCAGGAACCCGGAAACGGGCAAGTGGGGATCCAACCACCTGTTGAAGGACTGTCGAAAGGCACGCAACATACACGAAGCCATGCAGAAGATAGTCACCCCAGCACCCGCAGCGTAGCCAGCCGCGCAGCTGGCCATCCAGGTAGCACCCGCACCCGCAGTCGCTAATCCAGCACATGCGGCGGGAGCCTTTCTGCAGCAGCAGCAGACACAGCCGTAGCAAGATGCCCCACCGGTGATCCAGGACGCATATCCAGCAGCACGTGGACAACTCAACATGATACAGAAGGGGCGCCCCTCAAACAGGACCCAGAAGATCATCACTCACCAAGTTTTCCAGGCCATCACCTGTCCGCTGCAATACCCGACTACCTGAGAGGGTCAGAGACACCAATCACTTTCTCTAGAGCAGATCACCCGCCTGCAGTACCACGACCCGGGCACGCCGCTCTGGTAGTCGAAGCTCTGATCGGAGATTACACCCTGAAAAAGGTGTTCATGGACGGAGGCAGCGACATTAACATCATCTTTGCCGACACCCTCAGAAGGATAAACAGGCCAACGACGGACTTGGCGGCATTAGAGACCACCTTCCATGGCATAGTACCAGGGCAAGCAGTCACGCCCATGGGAACGATCACACTCGACGTCATCTTTGGCACACCCGAAAACTTCAAGAGGGAGTCGATCGACTTCGAGGTAGTCAACTGGAAGTCACAGTACCACGCGATACTCGGGCGCCCAACCTTTGCCAGATTCATGGCGGTACCTCACTACGCTTACCTCATGCTCAAGATGCCTGGGCCCAAGGGTGTCATCACGGTGCACGGCGACTTCGACCGTTCCAACAGCTGCGACCGCGAGTTCAGCAAGATCTCCGAGTTCTTCGGAATGGAAGAGCACTTCGAGGCGATGGCAGTCGACAACGACAAAACCATCTTCCCGCCACGCAAAAAGCAAGCCAAGGACGCTGCCTTCAACACGACTGACGACACAACAACTCATCAGGTCCACCCGACGGACGCAAACAAGACAGTCAAAGTGTCGTCGAGCCTGCCTATCGCATAGGAAAGCGCGCTCGTCGAGTTTCTACGTGAGAACTGGGAGATCTTCGCCTGGCAACCTTTTGACATGCCAGGCATACCCAGGAACCTCGCCGAGCACTCTTTACGCGTCCACAAGGACGCCAAACCCGTCAAGCAGACCATGCGACGCTTCTCAGGACCCTAACGAGACGAAATAAGCAAGCAGATTGATCGACTGCTCCACGCTAAATTCATCCGAGAGATCAAGGACTCGGACTGGGCAGCGAACCCAGTCCTGGTGGAGAAGAAGAAGATGAAGAAACTCCGCATGTGCGTCGACTTCACCATCCTCAACAAATGCTGCCCCAAGGACCATTTCCCGCTCCCGCGGATAGACCAGATCATCGACTCGACTGCAGGCTGCGCACGCCTATCCTTCCTGGATGCCTACTCAGGGTACCAGCAGATCAGGATGAACGTCGACGATGAAGAGAAGACTGCATTCATCACACCCCACGGCGTCTTCTGCTACCAGACAATGCCCTTTGGGTTGAAGAACGCTGGAGCCACGTATCAGCGCACAATGCAAGCCTGTCTAAAGGGGCTAATCGGAGAGATCGTCCAAGTCTACGTCGACGACATAGTCGTCACCACTCGAACAGAAGACACTCTCATCGCCGACCTCCGCAAGGTCTTCGCCGCCCTCAACGAGTATCAGATCAAACTGAACCCGGACAAGTGTGTCTTCGGCGTGCCAGCCGGAGAACTGCTCGGGTACCTCGTCTCTGCAAGAGGAATCAAAGCCAACCCTGAGAAGGTGCAAAACATACTCGCAATGCCAGCACCGACCAAGCTTCACGAGGTGCAATGCCTAGCCGGCCGAGTCGCAGCCCTCAGCCGGTTCATAAGTAAGTTGGGAGAAAAGGCCCTGCCTTTCTACCAACTGATGAAAAAGACAGACAAGTTCGAGTGGACAGAAGAAGCGCAAGTCGCGTTCGACCAACTCAAGAAAACACTCACGACTTCCCCAGTACTGGTGGCACCACTGGAGAACGAGCCGCTATACCTCTACGTGTCAGCCACAAACAGGGTGGTCAGCACGGTACTCGTAGTCGAACGAGAAGAAGAAGGACACAGTTACCCTGTTCAGCGACCCGTCTACTACCTCAGTGAGGTGCTCACCTTGTCCAAGCAGCGGTACCCGCACTACCAGAAGCTAGCATACGGAGTCTTCATGACATCAAGGAAGGTCGTCCACTACTTCTCCGAGCACTCCATCACGGTAGTAAGCTCCTCTGGGCTCTCCGACATCCTCACCAACCAAGCCGCGACAGGACGAGTCGCCAAGTGGGTTGTTGAGCTAGGGCCCTGGGGGCTGAAGTACGCGCACCCGAAGTCAATCAAGGCCCAGGTGCTTCCAGAGTTCACCACCGAGTGGATAGAAGCCCAGCTACCAGACGTACCCGACCTGTCCAACGCATGGACAATGTACTTCGACGGCTCCAAGAAGTTCAGATCAGCAGGGGCGGGAGTCGTCCTCATCTCACCTAAAGGCGACAAGCTGAGGTACGTGCTGCAGATGAACTTCCCAACGCCCTCCAACAACGAGGCAGAGTACGAGGCCCTGATCCACGGCATGCGGATGGCCAAGAACTGTGGCGCCACTCACCTCATGATCTACGGAGACTCCTACCTCGTCGTGCAACAAACCATGAAGCAATGTGATGCCATCGCCGACAACATGATCACCTACAGGGACCTGTACAACCAGCTGGAAGGTACCTTCGACGGCTGCGAGCTGCGGCACGTCGGCCGCGAGAGCAACGAGGAAGCCGACACCCTCGCCAACCTGGGCTCAAACAAAGCGCCGGTGCCACCCAGAGTCTTCCTCGAGTGCATCACGCAACGCTCCGTCAAGCTCCGGCCCGCGCCAGGATCCTCTACATCGTCAACGAGCACCACTGACCCACCCAGCACGGAAAAGGAGCCTATGGAGGTAATGCTGATCGAGCCCACATGGACGAGCCCATACCTGGCTTACATACTGCAGCAGAGGGTGCCAACAAACCCAGTCGAAGCCAAGCGTGTCATCCGCCGCTCCAAGGGCTTCACCGTCATCAAAGGGGAGCTCTACAAGCGAAGCATCTTAGGAGTACTCCAAAGGTGCATCGACCCAGTCGACGGTCAAGCCATCTTACTCGAGATCCATGCTGGCATCTGCGGGCACCACGCCAGCAGTCGAGCCTTAGTGGCCAAAGCTTTACGAGCCGGATTCTACTGGCCCACCGCAATGCAAGACGCAGAAGAACTCGTGAGGAAATGTCTCGGCTGCCAGGAGTTCGCCAACAAGCCGCACGCACCAGCATCAGCACTAAAGACCATCCCACTCGCCTGGCCCTTCGCTCAATGGGGGCTCGACATGGTGGGTCCACTCAAGAAGTCCTCGCCGGGAGGACACATGCATCTCTTGGTGGCAGTCGACAAGTTCACGAAGTGGATCGAAGCCGTGCCTATCACAAGTTCGACTGCCTCCTCGGCAGTTAACTTCATCAGGTCGATCATCTTCAGGTTTGGAGTGCCACACAGCATCATCACCGACAACGGCATGAACTTCACAGCCGAAGAGTTCAAGGACTTCTGCTCCGAGCAAGGCATCAAACTCAACTACGCATCTGTCTCGCACCCGCAGTCCAACGGACAGGTCAAAAAGGCCAATGGCTTAGTATGCAAGGGCATCAAGAAGCGTGTGCGAGTACCATTGAGGCGCGCTGCAGGCGCCTGGGTCGAAGAGCTGCCATCTGTGCTGTGGAGTCTCCGCACTACGCCAAACAGATCCACTCAATACACGCCATTCTTCATGGTCTACGGCGCAGAAGCAATCATGCCGTGCGACATCAAGTTCGACGCGCCCCGATGGTGGCCTACGACGAGTCTGACGCAGAAGAAGCGCTCGAGGACGACATGGATACCCTCGACGAAGCACGCGACATCGCCCTTACCTGCGCGGCCGTGTATCAGCAAGACTTACGCAACTACCACGGGCGGCGACTGCGGCCCAGAGCGTTCGTCCCTGGCGACCTTGTCCTCCGCCTCAAACAGAAGAAGGTGCACAAACTCGCCTCCCTGTGGGAGGGTCCATACATCGTGACAGAGGCAATCGGCGGCGGAGCTTACTGCCTGAAGGACTCGAAGACGGGGACAGTATGCAACAACCCATGGAACGTTGCGCAACTGCGCCGCTTCTATGCCTAATCGACTCCCCCTTGTAACAAAGTGTACTATGTCAAGAAGCGGCAGGTTTTAGACGCACTCTTTCCCTTACCAGGGTACCTGAGGGGACTGGAAGGGTTTTAATGAGGCGGCCTGCTCGCAAAAATCAATGAAGTGATTTGTGGAACAAGCTCTCCCCTTTACTTTTTTAGTCAAAAAGCAACATAAACCTAGGCCGTCACCCGACGCACTCGGGGGCTGCGCCATACAGGTTCAAGTCGAAATCCTAGGCCATCACCCGAAGCACTCGGGGGCTACGCCGCACAGGTCTAAGTCAAACCTAGGCCACACCCGACGCACTCGGGGGCTGCGCCATACAGGTTCAAGTCGAAATCCTAGGCCGTCACCGAAGCACTCGGGGGCTGCGCCGCATAGGTCTAAGTCAAACCTAGGCCGCACCCGACGCACTCGGGGGCTGCGCCATACAGGTCCAACTCAAAAAATCCTTGGCCGCCACCCGAAGCACTTGGGGGCTGCGCCGCACAGGTCTAAGTCAAGCCTAGGCCGCACTCGACGCACTCGGGGGCTGCGCCATACAGGTCCAACTCGAAAACATAGGTTGCCACCCGACGCACTCAGGGGCTGCGCCGCACAGGTCCAAGTCAAAATCCTAGGCCGCACCCGACGCACTCGGTGGCTGCGCCGCACAGGTCTGACTCGACACGCCTCGGCCGCACTCGAAGCACCGGGGGCTGCGCCGCACAGGTCCAAGTCAAAATCCTAGGCCGCACCCAACGCACTCGGGGGCTGCACCGCACAGGTCTGACTCGACACACCTCGGCCGCACTCGAAGCACTCGGGGGCTGCGCCGCACATGTCTAATTCAAAATCCTAGGCCGCACTCGATCCGCTCGGGGGCGGCGCCATACAGGTTTACAGAAGTCTACAAGATACAATTTACTCACTCGGGGGCTACCCCCACCTCGGCATACATACACTCATATTTCCACTTGGAAAAATTTCTTTTACAAGCTAACGCTATACAATAGCCATCTACTATTCTTATTCTACAGGCTCGCCCTTTGGTGCATCGAGTGGCCCTACAAGGTGCTCACTAAAGCTCTGGACCTGCTGAACCATCTGACGTGCAGCCGCAAGAGTATCGGCGTAGTCACCCTCTCCAGGCAAGCCGTCAAGCACCTTGTACAGGGGAAGATTAGGCCGGTGCATTCGAACGTACGCCAGCGCCACGTTTGCCCCGGCAACAAGCTGAGTGTGCACAACTTCCTTCAACGCACTGCCTTCACGGAACCTCTCCAGCAGCGCAGCCAGTCCATTAGGCTGCTCGTTGTGCGGAAAGGACACCCTGTTGATCTGCCAGAGGGTTTTTCTACAACCTTCCAAGAGCACAGTAGCCCGCCAGGTGCGATCCAACATTCGAGCCAGTACGCTGCCTCTGGATTTATTTGACCAAAAATGACGCGCTTCGGGCGAGTCACCGGCGGCTTCTTTCTCTACCCGCTCGTCTACTCGACTTTGCTCGGCCTTCGAGTCAGAATTCACATCTGCATCAAGACCCAATCCTCTTCTCGAAGGTGGCGACCAACTTCGTAGCCAGCTGACTCGCCTGTGCCTTCACACCGCTAAGGGACGCGGTCCTGCCATCAGGCTTCCGAGGGAAGTTGCTGACACCCTTCTCAAAATCACCAACGACTTGGTGACCAAGAAGTAGCTGGAAAGTGAGCTCGGAGCCGCGTACCGTCTGCGCACGCGTGTAGTCCCCAAGGTGGTCGCATTGCCTTCGAATGGAGCCGCAAGCGCGTCAGCAGCAACTGGCGGTGGCTTGCTGGGGAAGATGCTCTGGTGCACAGTCGCCAAGGCGCCTGTCGACTTCTACAGCGCCGCCGAAGCATACGCGCAGACACGGTCCATGAAGCCAACAGCCTTCGCCAAGTTGACATTCTCGCTAGAGGACCCTTCTGGAGGAGTACCCCGCAAGTCTCTGATCAACAGAAATCCACACCCATAAGACATCCGAAGTCGACATAAGACAAAGTAGGCACTGAGCTGAAATACTTACTTCCAACAACATCCGCGAGTGCGAGCAAGCGGTCAACCTGGGTCTTCTCCAGATCATCCGGAGCTTGCTCACGCTCTTGGGCTTCACCAAGCAACTTCTCCAGCTCCGCGACCCGCTTCTTCATGCTCTCCTTTTCGCCTGCGGATCAACGGAGCAATTTAGCAATAAAAGCAGTCGAAGCACCCCTCGAACACAAGGGTTCACACTCACTATTCGCTTGCTCTAGAGCAGTGCGGAGCTGATCCCTCTCCTGCTCCATGCGAACGAAGGCTGCGGCTCCCTCCATCTGCTGGCGATAAAATGGCTGTAGGAAACACAAGACATCAATCTGCGCCCAACTATTCTAGTCACGCACATCTTCGGGGGCTACTCCCATCGGGAGCGCTGTTCGCGCACCCGATACAGATTTTGCAGAACGAGTCGAAGGACACTTACATGCTCAAGCAACCCAGTGTCAACCGGAGTCGCATCCGCAGCTTTCTCTGGCATGTAGGAGGTCGAAGCCTTCAAGGACAAAGCGTCACCCGCCAGAGCCTCTTCTCTGGTCGTCTTCGCAGTCTGCTCGATCATGGGAGCGGAAGTGTGCTCCATCTCACAGGGGAAGAAGCAACAGCGTCAGTACGATCGCTGTGACAAGATAACAATTCAAGGACCCGCAAGTGCAAAAACACACTTGACAAAAACGAGGCAATGGTTACGCGACTAACCTGGCGACATCTACATCATCTTCACTTCCCAGGGATACGGAGGCCATCCTCGCAAACTCAGTCGGCGGGGCAGAGCCGAGGGGAGGCACGACCAAAGGCTCAGCCAGGTCACTCGTGTGCCTAGCGCCTGAAGACGACTCGCTAGTCTCTTCCTCGTTCACACCCGCCTCCTTCACGGGATGAAGCAGAACCAGAGTCGCCACTCTTTCGCCTCTGCCGCTTGCGCAACAGCTCCTCATCTTCATCATCCTCCTCCAACTCTTCACTCGGAGAGGTGGCGGAGGGAACTTCATCGTCGTCAACCTCATCCTCAGGGAACTCTGCCTCTTCGTGAGGTCCATTCTCCATCAACGGAGAAGACTGACATAGCTCGAACGACCCTGTCAGCAAATGAAGCATTCGAGTCAGGCAAAAAGATTCGACAGAAGATACAAGACAAACAAAGCAAACGAAGCTCATCTCCGGCAGTGACCGAGTATGAAAATAGTTGTTTGAGCTATGTATGTCGTTGTTAATGAATCGTAGTAAAGTGAACACTAACCCCTTGTCAACCAGACTTTCAAGAGCGGCTCCCATGAAGGACGTTATTTCTGCCAGCAAGGCAGATCATCCCTCTTCTCTTTTGTTTACACATGTATTTTAGTTTCATTATGGATGACACTCCTCCCAACATTCACATACCATGGAGGAGTGTCTATTTGCAAATTAAGTTGCTTACTGATAATCAGGGCAAAACATGTGAAGAGAATTATTAATGAAAGTTGTAGTTAATTGGGACTGGGCACCCCATTTGCCAGCTCTTTTTGCAAATTGTTGGATAAGCGGTGTATATGCCACTAGTCCATTGGTGAAAGTCTGTTTGACAAAAGTGCTAGAGAAACTCTACAGAACCCTCATGAGCTAATAAACAGTGACACAAAACTAGGAGTAATAAGTTTTGAATAATTTAAAGGTAGCACATGAAGTATTTACTTGGAATGGCGCAAAATACCATATAGTAGGAAGTTATGGTGGACTCGAATGGCAATGGTTTGGCTCAAGGTTTGGATGTATGAGAAGCATTCCCTCTCGATACAGGTCTTTGGCTAGCAAGGTTATGTAGCAAGCATAAGAGTTGAGGGATACAAACAATTATACAAGTGATAAGAATAATCATGCAATCTTCCTTAGAAGCACAAATAGTTTAACTTAAGAATACTAAGCTTATGAGCTACAAAGAAAGAAAGATCATGGAATAATATATTTGCATGCACTCCCCTCTCTACTTAAGTCTCAAAGTATTGTCTACTACTGACCAATGCTAAGTTTGCCAAAACCAAAAAGATTAACTTGGTGCTCTAAAAAGTGATCCCTATACTAACAACAAGGTTATCAATATGAAAGAGAATTGCAAGCTAAAATAAAGTATGCAGAAAGTAAATGATAAAACTTCTCATTAATATTTCATAACGGCAACTCACACCAAGGGATACATAGATAACCAACTAAAAGAGAGATACTTCCACATTGCAAACCATCATATAAGATAACTTCCCTACTCACGATATGACTTTATGGAAAAGTAAAAGGTAAAGATAATGATGTGATACCGCGGCACTCCCCCAAGCTTGGAACAAACCAAGGGGATGCCAATACTTGATGAATTACTCCTTCGGTGGTGGTGGTGAATTGTTGATAAGCTTATCAACCAGCTCCTTCAGTTCATCAATCTTGTAGGTGAGGGCGCGAATCAGCTCAGAGTTGTGTTCGATGCGATTCATAAACTTGTCAGACTGCGAGTCCCAACTCTTGGAGTTGTTTCCCCACTCCTCAGCAGCAGAATCCCTCTTTCCTGTATTGTTAGAACGATCTATATTCCAACCACTAGGCAATTCAGCCTCCGGGATCCTCTCAATTTGATGCTTATGGATAAGAGTATGGAAGGGGTTATTTATGCCTGGGGAAGATGTCCTGGGAGCCAAGAAGCGTCGTGGAACCTTCCCTCCGGTGCTCATCCGCGCCCCTTGCCTGGGCTTGAATGGATTTGCCACCACTCCGATGCTTGCAACGGTAGCGCGCGGGTATTCGCGCGGGTCTTCCTCCACTTCTCCTTCATCTTCGCTCTTGACTTCCTCCTTCAGCTTGGGGTCTTGAGTCTCGTCTTCCAAAGGCTCCTTGCCCTTGTTGTTGTTGTTGGAGACCATGGCGCTTCTAAATCTGAAAACAATATCTGGACAGAAACAGCTCGAAACAAACACGATGAAAAGGCGAGATACGAACCTCGGGGGTTCGGGTGAGTTATATAGCAAAAAGTTTTACAACATAAGGAAGGTACAGGAGGAAACCTGATCGGAGACGAGCTCCGGGGTGCTCAAACCACCAGGCGGCGCGGCTGGGGGCCCACCGCGCCGACCTATGGTTTGGGCACCACGGGTGCCGTCTCCCATCCGGTTCGGTCTCTTATTTTTCCATATTTAATAAAAACGACGAAAATATCTTCTAGAAAGTTATTCGCGAAACTTTTCTTACCGAAACTGTTACCTATTCGAATCGAATTCTGCAGTCCCAGAAAAATGTTCTTCAATGAAAGTTTCCGGAGTCACCACTTTAATTGTATCAACCTCTTCATTAATAGAATCTCCAGAAATATAATGCTTGAGTCTTTGACCATTTACCACTTGTGTAGAGTTATCTTTCAATGAAGCAATTTTTATTGCACCTGAACGATACACCTCCACAATAACAAATGGTCCTTCCCATTTTGAGAGTAACTTTCCTGCAAAAAATCTGAGACGAGACCTATACAATAGAACTTTCTCACCAACATTAAATTCTCTTTTAAGAATTCTCCTATCATGCCATCTCTTAACTTTTTCTTTAAAGAGTCTAGCATTTTCATAAGCCTCACTTCTCCATTCATCTAAAGAACTTAAATGCAACAACCTTTTCTCACCGGCAAGTTTAAAATCTCTATTAAGTTCTCTCACTGCCCAATAAGCTTTGTGTTCTAATTCTAAAGGCAAGTGACAAGCTTTACCATAAACCATTTTATAAGGAGACATGCCCATGGGGTTCTTATAAGCAGTTCTATAAGCCCATAAAGCATCATTTAACTTACTAGCCCAATTTTTTCTAGATTTATTAACAGTCTTTTGCAAGATAGATTTAATCTCCCTATTTGACAATTCTACTTGTCCACTAGTTTGAGGATGATAGGCTGAAGCAATTCTATGATTAACACCATATTTAGCAAGAGTCTTTCTAAAACCACCATGGATAAAATGAGAACCTCCATCAGTCATAAGATATCTAGGTACACCAAACCTAGGAAAAATGACATCTTGAAGCATTTTTAAAGAGGTCTCACCATCAGCACTTTTAGTAGGTATAGCTTCTACCCATTTAGTGACATAATCAACAGCAACAAGTATATGAGTATTACCTTGTGAAGAAGGAAAAGGACCCATGAAGTCGAATCCCCAACAATCAAATGGTTCAATAACAAGAGAATAACTCATAGGCATTTCATTGCGTCTAGAGATATTACCAACCCTTTGACATTCATCACAAGATAAAATAAACTTTCTTGCATCCTTAAAGAGGGTAGGCCAATAAAAACCTGATTGTAGAACTTTCTGCGCAGTTCTATCTCCAGCGTGATGCCCTCCATAAGCACTTCCATGGCATTTCCTCAGTATTTCCTGTTGTTCATATTCAGGAACACATCTTCGCATAATACCATCGACTCCTTCTTTATATAAGTGTGGGTCATCCCAAAAGTAATGCCGCAAGTCATAAAAGAATTTCCTTCTTTGCTGAGCTGAAAAGGTTGGAGGCAAGTACTTGGAAACAATAAAGTTAGCATAATCAGCATACCAAGGACTATCTCGCGAACTTACACTTATTGCAGCCAATTGTTCATTTGGAAAGCTATCATTAACAGGAATAGGATCATAAGGAATGCTTTCCAATCTAGACAAATTATCAGCAACAGGATTTTCAGCACCTTTTCTATCTATGATATGCAAATCAAATTCTTGCAAAAGAAGTACCCATCTAATAAGCCTTGGCTTAGCATCTTTCTTTTCCATAAGGTATCTAATTGCAGCATGATCAGTATGAATAGTGACTTTCGAATCAACTATGTAGGGTCGAAATTTGTCACAAGCAAAAACTACAGCTAGAAATTCTTTTTCAGTAGTGGCATAATTCTTTTGAGCAGAATCAAGAGTTTTACTAGCATAATGAATAACATTTAACTTTTTATCTACTCGCTGCCCAAGAACAGCGCCTACAGCATAATCACTAGCATCACACATAATTTCAAAAGGTAAATTCCAATCAGGTGGTTCAACTACAGGAGCGGTGATTAAAGCCTTTTTCAAAGTTTCAAAAGCTTCCTTACAATCATCATCAAAAACAAAGGTACATCTTTTTGAAGAAGATTAGTAAGAGGCTTGGAAATTTTAGAGAAATCTTTAATAAACCTCCTATAAAAACCAGCATGACCAAGAATACTACGAATACCTTTAACATCTTTGGGACAAGGCATCTTTTCAATTGCCTCCACTTTAGCTCGATCAACTTCAATACCTCTTTCAGAAATTTTATGTCCAAGAACAATTCCTTCATTAACCATAAAGTGGCATTTCTCCCAATTAAGAACAAGGCTAGTTTCTTCACATCTCTGCAAAACTTTGTCAAGGTTGTGCAAACAATTATCAAAGGAAGTTCCATAGACGGAGAAATCGTCCATGAAGACTTCCACAATTTCCTCACAAAAGCCATGAAAAATAGCAGACATGCATCTTTGAAAAGTAGCAGGAGCATTACATAAACCAAAAGGCATACGTCTATAAGCATAAGTTCCATAAGGACAAGTAAAAGTAGTTTTCTCTTGATCTTGCGCTCTCACAGCAATTTGAGAAAACCCAGAATACCCATCAAGGAAACAAAAGTGAGTTTTCTTGGACAACCTCTCAAGCATTTGATCAATAAAAGGCAAAGGATAATGATCTTTCTTAGTTACTTTGTTAACCTTTCTAAAATCAATGCACATCCTATAACCAACTACTACTCTTTGAGGAATTAGTTCATCATTTTCATTAGGAACAACGGTAATTCCTCCTTTCTTAGGAACACAATGCACAGGACTTACCCATCTACTATCAGCAATAGGATAAATAATACCAGCTTCAAGAAGTTTTAATACCTCATTTCTTACCACTTCTTTCATCTTGGGTATTAAACGACGCTGATGCTCAACAACAGGCTTTGCATCAGGTTCCATGTTGATGGCGTGCTGACATATAGTAGGAGAAATTCCCTTCAGGTCATCAAGAGTATATCCCATAGCTCCGCGGTGTTTCCTCAACACTCCCAATAACCTTTCCTCCTCTGTACCTGAAAGTTTAGAGCTGATAATAACAGGATATATTTTCTTATCATCAATATAAGCATATTTAAGATTATCAGGCAGAGGTTTCAAATCAAAAACAGGATCCTCCTTGGGTGGCATTGTGGTACCCAAATCTTCCACAGGTAAATTGTGTTTGAGCATAGGTTGACGAAGGAATACTTCATCAAGCTCATTCCTTTCTTCCCTGAAGTTCTCACTTTCATGATTCTCCATATGTTGCTGCAAAGCATTGTTAGGAGCAAGAACAATAGATGCAAGTTGAGCAATTTCAAAATCCTCACTAGGCAATTCAGTTTCATAAGGTGCTTTAGCAAATTTAGAGAAATTGAATTCATAAGATTCACCAGCAAATTTAGTAAAGATTTTCTCTTTCTTACAATCTATAACAGCACCACAAGTATTCAGAAAAGGTCTACCAAAAATAATAGGACAACTATCATTGGCAGCCGACCCAAGTACAAGAAAATCAGCAGGGTATTTAGTCTTACCACAAAGGACTTCGACATCTCTAATGATACCAATTGGAGAGATAGTTTCCCTATTAGCAAGCTGAATAACCACATCAATCTCTTCAAGTTTACAAGGAGCAATTTCGTGCATAATTTCCCTGTAAAGCTCATAAGGAATAGCACTAGAACTTGCACCAATATCACATAAACCATAATAGCAATGATCACCTATCCTAACAGAAAGCACAGGAACACTAGACTTCCTAGAACTTTTAGGATGTGAGACAATATTAGAAGCATCCTCACAAAAGATAATGTGTCTATCTTCTAAATTTTCAGTGACAAGATCTTTAACCAATGCTACAACAGGTTCAACAGTTATTTGCTCATCAGGTTTGGTAGTTTTCTTATTACTTTTACTAACAACACCAGTTATGATAGTATGTTCCTTAATCTTATTAGGAAAAGGAACTTTTTCAATATAAGGTTCTGGAATAATGCGATCAGCAACATTAACCTCAACACCTTTAGATATATGAGAAACAGATTCATCTTTATATGGTTCATGATAATTTTTAAAACCCTCCTTCGGCAAACCGAAATAGGAAGCAAAGGCTTTATAAAAGTTTGCAACAATTTGAGAGTCAAGACCATAAGTAGTGCTAATTTTGCGATAATCATCAGTATCCATAAATTTTTAACACACTCAAAGTCATAGTTTATACCTGACTCCCTACCTTTGTCATTCTCCCATCCTTCAGTGTTCTCCTGAATCCGATCAAGAAGGTCCCACTTAAACTCTTCTTTATTACGAGTGAACGATCCAGCACAAGTGGTATCCAATAGAGTTTTATCTTGAAAGGAGAGTCTTGCATAAAAGTTATCAATAACAATATTACCAGGAAGCTCATGAATGGGACATTTGAGCATTAATGCCTTCAATCTCCCCCACGCTTGAGCGATACTCTCTCCATCATAGGGCCAGAAGTTATATATGAGGTTCCGATCCTTATGAATCTCACTTGGAGGATAGAATTTGGAGTAAAAGAGAGGTACAATTTCCTCCCATCCAAGAGAATACCCATTCTTCAGCAGTTTATACCAATGTGCAGCTTTACCAGACAGTGATAGAGAGAATAATTTCTTCTTAACTTCTCCCATCGAGATACCTGCACACTTAAATAACTCGCACAATTCATGCAGAAATAACAAATGATCTCCAGGATGGACAGTTCCATCTCCTGCATAGCGGTTATTTGTGACACGTTCAACAATTTTCATAGGAATTTTGAACGGTATTACCTGCTCATCTGGCGCCTCCTCTACTACCTTAGCAGTGGTAGTTGTTTTCCCAAATAGGAATTCAAGAGAAGACCCCTCCATAATGAGATATAGCAGCAGGCAAAAATAAAAACAGCACGTACAATAAATGTTTCCCTTACCAATTCCACTTACCAATAGCGCTACACTCCCCGGCAACGGCGCCAGAAAATAGTCTTGATACCCACAAGTATAGGGGGTGTATCGTAGTACTTTCGATAAATAAGAGTGTCGAACCCAACGAGGAGCAGAAGGTGTTGACAAGCGGTTTTGATGAAGGATTCACTGTAAATGCTCACAGACAAGTTTTTAGGAGTTTTTGATATGACAGATAAATAAAGTACAAGTAAATAAAATGCAGTAATAATAGTTGCAGCGAGTGGCCCAATCCTTTCTACAGCAAAGGACAAGCCGGTTGTTGTACTTATAATGACCAAACGTTCTTGAGGACACACGGGAATATTGTCAAGTGCTTTCGCTTCATATAGTTGATTAATCTTCATTGTTTTGATAAGTGTTGTGTGGGTGAACCTATGCTAATGCACCGCCCTTCCTAGGACTAATACATACTTGTGATTATACCCCTTGCAAGCATCCGCAAATACAAGAAAGTAATTAAGATAAACTAACCACAGCCTTAAACTTTGAGATCCTGCTATCCCTCATGCATCGATATACCAACGGGTGTTCAGGTTTCTGTCACTCCGGCAACCCCACAATTGGCAAACGAATACACAATGCATTCCCCTAGGCCCATAAAGGTGAAGTATCATGTAGTCGACGTTCACATGACACCACTAGAAGAATAACACCACAACTTAAGCATCAAACCATTAAATATTACTCAACATAGTTCACTACTAACATCAAGACTTCTCCCATGTCCTCAAGAACTAAACGAACTACTCACAAGACATCATACGGAACATGATCAGAGGTGATATGATGATGAATAACAATCTGAACATAAACCTTAGTCCAATGGTTTCACCCAATAGCATCAATAACAAGAGTAATCAACACCGGGAGAGTTTCCCCTATGAAATAGACAAGATTCAGCCCTAGATGTTACAGCGGAGACGGGGTGCAGCGGCGGTGATGATGGTGTTGGCGGTGGAGATGATGATGATGATCCCGATGAAGTCCAGCTCGATGACGGTGATGATGGCGACGATTTCCCCCTCCGGGAGGGAATTTCCCCCGGCAGATTTCTTCCTGCAGGGGAGCTTTTCGCTCTCTGGTGTTTTCCGCCTCGTGGAGGCGGCGGAATATTTCGATGGCCTCCTCTGTGTGTTAGGGTTCCGAGGGGGTCAAGTACGCGAAGGGGGAACGGCTGAGGTGGGCCAGGGCCCCCAAACCACCTGGCGCGGCAGGGGGCCCCCCGCCAGCTGGTGAGGAGGGCCCACCTGGCCCTCTCAGCTCCCCTTTTGGCCTCCTCCATCTTCTGGTAAAATAGGAACTTCCATATGTCTCCTTCGATTTATTGATCTTCAGAAATAGTGCATCTCGACGGTGCTTTTTCCAGCAGAATCCTGACTCCGGTGTCCAATTCTCCATTATTCATCAAACATGCAAAATAGGTAAAATAACATAAGTAACACTTCTAAATATGAAATATATCGATGAATAGCAGTAAATTATGATATAAAATAGTGATGCAAAATGGACGTATCAACTGTATCTCATGAGCCTGTTGTACAACAGAACGCTCATCAGTCATCTTGTAGTCATAGAATTGCTCCATGACGAACAACTCGCTGCCAGCGTCCGAGGCCCCAAATTTGGCCTCGAGCGCATCCCACATGTCCATGCTAGTAGCAAACGACATATACGAATCCACAATGGAATCGTCAAGGATACTGAGGAGGGCACTCTTGAAAAGAGTATCAAGCCTCTCAAAGGCTTCCTGTTCAGCAGGATTAAGATCGCCCTCAGGCTTGCCTTTGGTGGCAGCATAGCAGTTACTGTTTTAGAACCAGTAAACCGCTCTCATGCGCCACCGTTTGTAAAGCACCCCCCTAAAGGGAAACGGTTTCGTTGACGCGAGAAAGCCAGGCGACGCAAATTGCCTATAATCAGGTTTTTGGATTGTTGAAAATATAAGCAATTTAGCAGTAGATTTAATCCACGAAAATAGTAAACATGATATGACTAGAATAACTAGAATTAAATTAATCATGCGATCTACTAAAACCGTAGACAAGCCGATAGCAGCAGCGGCCCCGGTGTCGCCCATGTCGTCGATGAAGAGGTTGGCGATGTCGGGGAAGAAGTCGTCGTTGGGGAAGAACTCGAAGCCAGCAGTCGCGCGAGTGCGCTCCCCAAAAACCTGATCGCCCCTCTCCCGTACAGGATCACAAGAGGCGGGGTCCAGAGGCCGCTGTCCCTTCAACCGGTGCACACCGGAAGACGGGATGGAGAAGACTTGGAAGACGGCGGCGCAAGGTTCTGGAACTAGGGCGGCGAGCGACCATGTGTTGCGTATGTATGGCAGCTAGGGTTTCCTCTGCATATATGCGGTCCGGGTAGGACTTGGGCGCAGCCCACGATCGAGTTGGTAACGTCTCCACGAATAGTAAACGGCAAACCAATTAACGCGTCCGTTAATTATTAATTAATGACTCAATAAAGTTCCCGTACTGCAAAAATATAAGCTTGGCTCGGCGAGATTCCCGCAACCCGCGGCGTGTCGTGACGGGCCGGACGGACGGCGGCGGAGGAGGAGGAGTGCGCACGAGAGAACCTTCCTGTTCTCACATGCTTACCAAGTGCTACCGCAGCTCACTATATAAAGTGGTGCAGCACTCTCCCAGCTAGCAGTATGGGACTAAAGATTGCATTCACGTACACACACAGCCAGCCAAATAAATGGGCCAAATGGGAATTTCGGAATAAATGGGCCATGGACAAAATATGGGCAAAGGCCCAATAATTCTAGCACAATATTGTCTCATGAGCTTTGTTAAGTCATCGCAAACCGACACCGGTAACTTAAAAACACTCATCACATATGTTGGTATCGCCTGTGCCATAGCCTTGATCAAAATTTCTTTGCTAGCCGAAGACATATAATTTTCACTCCAATCAATCATTTCCTACTCAGCCGCTCTAGCAAGCTCTGGAACTTGATTTTACTCATCCTTCCTTCTGGGACAGGTAACCCAAGGTATTTTGGTTCAAAAACTTCTTGTGATACATCCAACACCTGCTTCACCGAGCTAGAGACAGTGGGCAAACAATTGTCAGAAAAAAGGATAGAACACTTCGCGGGATTAATAAGTTGTCCCGTCGCAGAAGCATAAATGTTCAACACCCCCTTGACCACCGTCGCTTGTGTCTCACTAGCTTGAAAAAAACAGGAGAGAATCATCCGCAAATAGAAGATGAGATATATTAGGGGCTCGCCGGCAAATCTTCACTGGACTCAACCCTTCTTCCACAATAGCTTTCTTTACCAAGGCGGTTAAAGCATCAGCTACAAATAGAAATAAGAAGGGAGACAATGGGTCACCTTGACGGAGACCACTAGAAGGTGTGAATTGATCCAGTAACTTCCCGTTAAAATTCACCGAAAATCAAACTGATCTGACAAACTCCATAATCAACGACACCCACTTGAGGAGAGCCTTTTCCAAAAAATTCCAATCAACTCTGTCATAAGCCTTCGAAAGGTCCAGCTTGTATGCACAAAAAGGTGAGCCACTCTGGATGGACTGGATATAATGGATGCATTCAAAGGCTATAATTGCATTGTCAGTTATAAGACAACCAGGTATGAAAGCGCTCTGATTTTCAGAAATTAAATCACCCAACAAAGGCCTTAACCGATTTACCAAACACTTCGACACCACCTTGTAAATAACATTACAAAGGCTAATGGGTCGAAAATCCTTCAGCTCTTCAGGATGGGGTATCTTACGAATCAAAAGAATGGATGTATCATTAATTCCCGGAGGCATAATTCCTGATTCAAAAAAGCCAAAACCGAAGCAATGATCTCCTCCTTTAGGCAGGCCCAATGCCTTTGATAAAATCTGGCTAGGAATCCGTCTGGACCAGGGGCCTTTAAGGGCCCAATCTGAAATAAAGCGTCAGCTACTTCTCTTTCAGAGTAAGGCGCACATAGCTATTCATTCATGGATGCCAAAACTTTAGGCAAAATACAGTCAATGACCGATTCAGAATCCAAGGTAGGGTCCTTGGTACTCCCTCCATTTCAGTTTATAAGATGCATTTGCCAATTCTCTACAACCTAGGTTGCTAACTATTGGTGCATTGAATACCACAATTGGTGACATGCATTGGTTGCTTTCATTTTATCTCTCCTAATTACTCATTAATTGATCAAACTGGTGCGCATGCATTGGCTACCTTCCATTTCCTCTCTCCTAATTTCTCATTTATTGCCAAAATTGCATCCAACTCTTGGAAAAATCTGATTTTGGGAATACATCTAATATACCGGAATGGAGGGAGTATAAATCTCCTTGAAGTACGATGACACCTTCCATGTCTGACGGCGTCTCCTCCCAATTGCCATCAGTTTTGCGAAGCCATTTGATACGGTTTTTACGAGCACGCCAAACAGATTTCTGATGAAAGTAACGGTATTACGATCACCCTCCTTGAGCCAAGTAATCCGTGATGAGCTGGAGGATATGCAGCTGAATAATGCTGAGACATTACCCAAATTCTCCCTACTCCAGTTCTTGAGGTCAGTCATGACCTCTTTAAGAGACCTCGCCACTACCTGCAGGTTACCAGCCGGTTTATGGTGCTGCCATGCATTGGAGTCAACCTCCGGTAGCCGGTGGTCCCTTTCCCACATAATCTCATATCTAGCCGCTGGACGAATGCGGGAGCATCCTCCTCGGCTTGTAAATGAACTGTGATCGGACAATGGTCTGAACGGGGAGAAGCTAAACATCTGTTAAAGAAGTTGTCAGTGGCGTGGAGAACTTGCGCTCGAACAGACGCGCATTGTGCTCAAGCCAGATATTCCAAGACCAGTAATCAACCAGCCCATCAAACAAACGTCGATCCGGGTGCTCGACCCACGATCTACAGCCCTGGCCACCAATTTGCGATCTTGATAGCGGGACTGGGGGTCAGTGTAGGTAACAGACAAGCGAAACATGTATCCATCTGGAATTCCAGAAACCGAGCTGCCTTCCCATCACCAAGCACGATCGTCATGGATGATGCGTAAAAATCTGTGTGAGAAATAGTTGGGCTAAATTACCAACTGGCTTTTGTGGCCTATAATACTGTCATGTTGTGATTCGTGAATGCATTCACGATCGCGCTAGCCCTAATAGAAATAGATTTTACGTCCATGGCGGCTGCACCTCAGGACTGACACTCCGACCTCCCGGACGACTTACTGATCCACATCTTCTCCTTCACGCCCTTCCGTGAGGCAGCCAGCACCACCACGCTCTCCCGGCAATGGCGCCGGCCGCTATGGCGCAAGACCGGCTTGCTCGTCCTCGACCAGCAGTCCTACACCACAACAACTAGGGCACGTCGCATGGTGGAGGACACTGATCGCGCGCAGGCATTTTAAGGTGCCAGGAAGATAACCATCGTGATGCACGATGAGGTTGACAACGAAGAGGAGGAGGACGGGGACGTCAGCAAGACGGAGGACTGCGCCGGCATCGAGATCGAGGAGCTCCGGACCAAGGAGATCCGGCTCAAGTGGCTAGACTGCACCAGCCCGGCGCACTGCACACGACTTCTATCCGGGCTGGCTACCATACGGCGCCCTGTGAGTCCTTGAGATAACCGGCTAAGGCCTGCAGCCTGACTCGGACACCCTCGTGTTCCCGTGCCTGGAGGCCATGCAGCTACGTCGCTGCCGCACGGCGCTTGCCACGCTCCAGGACATGATCTATGCCGCGCCTAGGTTTGCGGAAGTCCGCCTCGAGGATGTGAAAGGATCGTATGACACCTAGAGGGGGGTGAATAGGTGCTACTCCAAATTTTAGTCTTTTTCAATTTAGGCTTGACACAAAAGGTAAATTCTCTAGATATGCAACTATGGTGAATTTACCTATATGACAAGCTTGCAACTAAGCACGATATATAAAGAAAAGGCGATAAGCAGATAGAAGTAACCGAAGTGAAAGCACACGGAGACACGGATGTAATCCCGAGTTCCTCCTTGTTAAGGGAGTACGTCTCGTTGGAGAGGTGTGAGGCAGCACAAAGCTCGAACCTCAAGGCCACAAAGGCGGTGCACCTGCTTCTCCGATGAACCGCACCACAAAGGATTGGTTCACCTTCCACTATCGGATTCCTTCAAGGCGGAAAACGGAGCCCTTACAACAACGATTTGGGGCACAACCCACAAAGGATTGGGTGCTCCCAAACAGCTACAATCTGTCACAAAGACAAGCAAGTAAGTACAACAATGGGCTAGGTTTTCCTAGTGGAAACCCTAGCTAATGGTCCCTCAAGTGAATGAGGGGGAAAAGGAAAAACGGCTTGGTGAAGATGTAGATCGGGGCCTTCTCCTTCAATCCTCCACAGATCAACGAGTTCGGGTGGAGGGATTGGGAGATCTAGTGATTCTTGAGCTTGCAATAATGGTGTCTTCAATTCTGGGCGAGCTACTTGGCTGGAGGTAGGTGGAGGGTATTTATACCCCTCCCCAAAAAGTAGCCGTTCAGACAAGTATCACACCGGAGTTTCCGGTCACTAGGGCCGGAAACTCTGGTTTGGGGCGGAAACTCCGGCCTACAGGGAACGGAAACTCTGCCCCCCACCAGGGGCTGAGCAGCTACTTCACAGCAGAGGCTTGGGCAAAGACTCCGGTGCACTGGGGCCGGAATGTTTAGCCAGGGGCGGAAACTCCGGCCTTGGGGGCCGGAAACTCCGCCCCCCACCAGGGGCTGAGCAACATCTTCGCAGCAGAGGCTTGGGCAAAGACTCCGGTGCCCTGGGACTGGAATGTTCAGCCAGGGGCGGAAACTCCGGCCTTGCAGGCCGGAAACTCCGCCCCCACCAGGGGCTGAGCAACATTTCAGCAACTTCTGCTTCTTCGAGGAAAAGTCCAGAGACCGGAAACTCCGGTCATGGAGGCCGGAAACTCCGGCCTGATAAGCTCCAGAAACTCTTTTCTCTTTTTGGTGTTAATGCACATGTTGTATACAATAAATCCTGCATCACTTAACACCAGATTAGACATACTAAGTGTTGTTAACTAACACACAAAACTAAGAGATCACAAAATGTTCTTTCAATCTCCCCCTTTTTGGTGTTAGATGACAACACACGGATTTGCAATAAAGTTCACCACACTATCATGTTTAACAAATGGAAAAGCTCCCCTAGATGTGTGAATATAACTCATTTGCTTTGGAATGCAAATGCACACATATAGAGAGACAAGTTCCAACAAAGAAACGACATGATATGTAAAAGATACATTTCACAAACAAGACATATCACAAAGTAGGTTGAGACTAGGATAAAAACCATACCTTGTGCATATAAATGTAGATAAACATCCATATAACCATAGCACAATAATGTAGGTTCAACCATACATAATAGAAATCCATATGTCTTGCACTCACATAGTTCACAATACATAAGATGCAAATAAGTTCCAAATAACATAAAAGAGACACAAGCGCAATAAAATGATAAAAGCACATGCTTGTGTCCAACCCATGCAAATCCCGGAGAGAACCTAATAGAACTACTTCTCCCCCTTTGGCATCGAGACGCCAAAAAGGGAAAAGAGCATAACTACATGAAACCCATGGAGATCACTCGGAGTCTTCATCCAAGTCATCATCGCCTTCCCCTTCTTGATTGTAGTCCTCATCGGAAAGGTTCATGGGAGCCTTGCCGGTGTTGCGAGAAGAGGAGGGCAAGGAAGTCACATCCTCAAAATCCGCCCAAGGAAAGATGTCTTCGTTCCATTTCTCAAGAGGGATAGTCTCGGCCGACGAGGAGGAGATAATAGCATTGCCATCTTCATTTTCTTCCAGAGGAGGAGTGATGCTACCATTGTTGAGTTTGCGCAACTCCTTGATCATGATTTGTTGGTTGTCAATGATATGCTTCTCTCTCACATATGAGGCGTGGTTCTCCTTGTGAATTGCAACATCCATGCAAAGCAACTTTCTCTTCCACCAAGAGAGCTTACTCACTTCCGAGTTCACTTGGGCCCTTCCTTGAAGGTATGAGGGAGGGTCGGCATTCTTGCTTCTCCTTTTAGGCATTGGGCCTCGGTCTCCACGTCCTCATCACTAGATAGCGGAGGAGGTGCTCGAGAGGAAGACGGTTGCTTGGTGTGCTTGCTAAGTTGGTGGAGAGTCCCCTTGGCATGCTTGGTGAGGCGAGAGGTAACGATGTTGGGGACCTTGGAGAGGATGAGCTTCATCACATATGGTGCATAGAGAGGGTTCTTGTGCTAAAAAATGGCCCAATGCATTTCACACTTGATGAAATCCATGACATCGACTTCTTGGCCTTCGCAATCCGGACCGGCTTGGTGCACCTTGTAAGCATGGTAAAAGAGATTGACAAGCCCTCCTCGAATGGCATCCACATTTCCGGCTTGAGGAGCAAGATTGAGCCGAACCATGCGAAGGAAAATGTTGTAGGTAGGGAGGAGGTCTTGAATAGTGCCAACCGATTTTGCAACTGAATATAAAGGGCGCAAGCGACGCTTGTTGTAGGCAGCCCCTTCCACATGCATCCTCTTCCCAACACAAGTAGTGGCCCCCTTGAACTTGTATCCCAAAATTCTTCCAAACTCCACAAAGTTAGAGGTGCACTTTTGAGAACCGGTCATCCAAGTCATGGTGACATCTTCATCATTATCAAAAACCACTGTGGCAAAGAACTGATGCACAAGCTGAACATCATAATCTTCATGAACATGGGAGATGAGCCTCTCAAGTCCAAGCTTCCGAGCAATCCTCACAGCCTCTTGAAAATAAGGCTTCTTGTCCAAGCTCTCAAGGCTCAACACCTTTTGCTCACACACCATATGCTTCTCAATGCGGGCATATATCTCATTCATGATCAGCTGCTGCTCTCTCCTTGGAAAATTAGGATCATCGGTGTTGGATGGCAAGTCATAGAACTGCTGAGATCTCATCCGTCGAAACTCGATCTTCCCCATGCCCAAAACAGTGGTCAAGGAGTCAAAATGAGCTGTCTCGGCCTCTTCTTCATCATCAAACCCACCTAGGGCAGCATGTCTTGTGGCTTCTTCATCTATGGTACGCTGCTGTCTCAGACGGCCAGCGCGGCTGTCATACAGTAGCTTGTCCCTTGTTTGAGCACGAACTTTTCTTGGTGACTTGTCAGGATGTTTCGTGGAAGACTTTGTCCTCTGCACACCTGTGAAAAACAGAATAGGAGAAAAGCATGGGGATAAGCTTGCATGTCCAGGAACCAAAGAAGAAGTAACCAAAGAATTTTGGGCACATAATTTCTGATCTACACCGGAGTTTCCGGCCTCAGGGGGCGGAGATTCCGGCCCGACCGGAGTTTCCGGTCCGGAAGACCGGAGTTTCCAGCCTGAGATGGGAAACCTCGATTTAGTTCAAGAAACTTTGTGCTGAGAATTCTAGGGTTAAATCTAGGATACACCTTGCCATCTAGAAGATTCTACACCAAGAAAAACTAGGGGAACTACTCTCCAAACTTAGATCGAGGTGAAAACCTAAGGAGAGAGAGTGAGGTACCCTTTTTGTCCATGGTGCAGCCCGAAAAGGAGAGAAAGGTCCCCTGCGTTAGTGAGGAGGAGGAGGCCGGAGGCACGGCGGATTCCGGCGGCTGGAGCAGCCGAGAGGCACTTCAAGGCGGCGGCGGCTGCAGGGGAGGAGTTGGGGGTCGGGGGTGTGTGAGAGTTGTGTTCACAACTCCCACCCCGATCCCCTTTTGGATCCCTGCGAAAACTGCCAAGACCGGAGTTTCCGGCCTAAACGAACCGGAGTTTCCGGCCTAAGCTAGAAATTCTGAGGTTTAGGGCGGAAACTTTAGTCAAATCGGATATTCCGGTCCAAAAGGACCGGAGTTTCCGGCCCCACCAACTCAAAAATGCCAGATTTGTTGTTGAACATGCAAGATGCAAGAGGAGCAAGTTTTTCAGAAGAGATAGGCCTGGGATGAGACACAAAGTCACGGGAGATGGTACTTCACATTGCAGGCACAAAAAACAATTAAGAAGCATCATTGAGTGTGTTTTCCATAAAAACCAACGGATAGGCAAAAAGGCCATAAAGCTCCAAAAAGATCAAATCTTCACAAAGAAGATGGCGGTGGCCTAAGCCACCATGTATGAGTGTATGTGGTGTGACACCGCGAAGATGTATCTTGGGTTCACCGCCACTACTCATCATTTAGGCTCACAATTCATAAATGAACAATATAGAGACAAAATGAGTTCTTACTATCGGCATAATGGGGGAGGGATAGTCCAATGGATTAGGACCGCACTCCCCCTATGTCCATGCCTACACCTAAACCAAACATATAGCTAAGAAATAGGTGTGTATGCAAGATATTCAAGCGACGCTCCCCGAATCGATGATATTTAGCTCATGCCTCAAATAAGTGAACCTTGCTTCATCAAGTGGCTTCGTGAACATATCGGCAAGTTGGATCTTCGTGGGAATATAGCCAAGCTCAATGTCACCCCGGATGATGTGATCACGGATGAAGTGATAGCGAATCTCAATATGCTTCGTTCTTGAGTGCTCCACCGGTTGTGGCCAATCTTGATAGCACTTTCATTGTCACATAAAAGAGGCACTTTGTCACAATGGACACCGTATTCCTTTAAGGTTTGCCTCATCCACAACAATTGAGTGCAACAACTAGTGGCCGCCACATACTCGGCTTTGGTGGTGGAGAGAGATATGCAATTTTGCTTCTTAGAAGACCAAGTCACCAAGGACCTACCAAGGAATTGGCAAGCCCCGAAAGTTGATTTCCTATCATCCTTGCAACCGGCCCAATACGAATCCGTGTAACCGGCAAGAGAGAAAGTTGAGCCTTTAGGATACCACAAACCAAACCTTGGGGTATGAACTAAATATCGAAAGATTCGAAGAACCACCGTTTGGTGGCTTTCTTTGGGAGCCGCTTGGTACCTTGCACACACTCCTACACTCAACACAATATCGGGTCTAGATGCACAAAGATAAAGCAAAGAACCAATCATAGAGCGATATAGCTTTTGATCAACATCCTTATCTTTACCCTTTGGATTAAGTTCAAGATGACATTTGGTGTCCATAGGAAACTTCTTCTCTTTAGCATTTTGCATCTTGAACCTCTTGAGCATGTCTTGGATATATTTGGCTTGAGAGATGAAAGTCCCTCCACTCAATTGCTTGATATCAAAACCAAGGAAGTACTTCAACTCTCCCATCATGGACATCTCGAACCTATCGGTCATAAGCTTTGAAAATTCATCATTAAAAGCTTTGTTAGATGAGCCAAATATGATATCATCAACATAAAGTTGGCATATAAAAAGCTCCCCTTTAACCCTCTTGGTAAAAAGAGTGGGATCGATTTGCCCCACTTCAAAGCCACGGTCTACCAATAGCTCTCTTAGGTGCTCATACCAAGCACGAGGTGCTTGTTTGAGACCATAGAGCGCCTTATCAAGCTTGTAGACATGGTTAGGAAAGTGTGGGTCCTCAAATCCCGGAGGTTGCTTAACATATACTAACTCCTTTAAAGGACCATTAAGAAAAAGCACTTTTCACATCCATTTGTTGCAATTTGAAATTATGATGTGATGCATATGCAAGAAGGATACGGATTGACTCAAGGCGAGCCACGGGAGCATAGGTCTCTCCAAAATCAATGCCTTCAACTTGAGAGTACCCTCGAGCTACCAATCTTGCCTTGTTCCTCACAACCATTCCACATCTTGCTTGTTCTTGAATATCCACTTGGTGCATATAACATTGAGGCAATCTTTTGGCTTCTCCACTAGATTCCACACTTTGTTGCGCTTGAAGTTGTTGAGCTGTCACATCCCAAATTTGTAAACTAAGAAAAACTTAGTTTCACAAGACCCAAAATTCAGAACCAACAAAAACTTTTTGAAATGTTTCACTGATGATTGTGTTTTCCATCCTGTTGCTGTGTTGAATCTTGTGTGACATGTTGTTTAAGTTGTTTGACTAGTAAATATAAGACCCAACCAATATAAAAATATATTTAACTTTAGTGATCATGTTATGACAAGAAAAATATTCTTTGTATCTTTTCCATTCTTATTTTGGCCAACTCCATTTCAATGATATTTGGTTTAGCAACAACCAAAACTAATACCCACTATTTGAGAAAGTAAAGGTATTTCCAAAGCTATGTGTTCCCAAAAATATGGAGATCTATATGCTATCTCCTATCTATCTTTTAAACTTGATATTTTGCATTTGTATGCAACTCCCATTTTATAAACTTTGATTATCACTTCCCTTTTAAAAATGAACACAAGTGGGAAATATATTACCCCACATAATTTGCCTTGCTCAAAACCCTTTCCAAAAGTATCAAGGTGAAGTTGAGATAGTTCTAAACATCATCTTGCCATAATTAAGTGTGATCATTTTTATAAGATAGTATTGTTGACTATGGAAATGGTGGTGTGATTTATTCTTGTGGTTTGAATTGTGTGGTCTTGATTGTGTTGTTGATGTTATTGTGTTGTTGATCCTTTGTGTATGTCACTGTTGATCTCGTGGTGTTTGTTGCTTGTGAGGGTAATTCCTCAGTTGTGCTTAATACTAGAATAAGACACACTTGACAACAAATTTGGTATGTGACTTGAATAAAAACAAACCCTCTAGAAGTATTCACACCTAATTGAAATCCTAAATTAAGGGAAATGATCTTATTTAATTTCCCTCTATCTCTATTCCTCTATTTTATGAAAACAATTATATTTCCTTATTCTAGGAATGAGATGAAATAATAATCATTTCAACCCCATCTCACTCCCTCCTCAAGTAAACATACTTTTCAAATTTAAACAAAACTCTCCAAGTATTTAACAAAAAGGAAATTAAGATCATGATAAATAAATGATCTTAATAAATTATTTTTCCCTACTTAACTCTCTATTTTCTTCAAACAAATATTTTCTCTATGGAAATATAAAGTATTTGAAGTTGCCATAATTGTCAAGGAAGTTCCAAAAGTTCAAAACAATATTTTATCACTTGTTTTAAAATATTAAAGAAATGTTAATTTAGTTTTACCAAAAATAATTTATTCAAACCCTATGAACCAATGTGGTTCAAAACATTTTATTTTCAAAAGCCAATTTTTGTGTAGCTTCTACATGTATATGGGAGGCTACATGAATTTTCTCAGATTTTTGTAAAATGTTTAAATACCCCAAACAATTCCCTAAAATGCTTCTGGTTTTAAAACAAAACAGAAAAGGACTTAAATGTAAAAGGAAAAAGAAGTCCAGGGGGTTATCGGCAAAAGTGTCATCGTCTTCTGTAGCAGCCCGTGCGCGTCGCCGTTGTCGTCCTCCCGTGCGTCGCCCGCCCAGACCCCCCCCTCCCCGCGCGTCTCCTGCCCATCGAAGAGGATAAGAAGCACCCCACACCTCTCCTCTGCCTCCCCGTCCTCACTTGCCCCTCTCGCTCTCTCCCCACTTCTCTCTGCTCCTCACCGCGGCCGAACCCTAGACATGATGCCGTCGCGCATCGCCGGCGCTTGAGACCTCCCCGGGCAGATCAAAGCGTGCAGCCGCCTCCGCCTCGTCGTCCTCTCCCTCCTCATCTAGGGAATCGACGCGGGAAGCCTCGAATCGAGCAGAGCATCTTCGTCTTCTTCATCCCCGGCCGCCGAACCTCGAGCAAGCTCGCGAGCTGTACAGACGCCCATTCCCCGCCATTCTTGTTTCTCTAAGATCCACTCGTCGCGAGCTAACCATGGGACATCGCCGTTTATTTTTAGGATCGCCGGAGCGCCGTCGCCATCCTCGCCGTGCTTCCGGCCGCTCTCGGTGCGCGTCGCGCGTGTCCAGATGAGGAAGAAGACCCCGTACCCCTTCGCTCCACTCGTGGGCCGCTTGCTGGGCCGCCGTCTGCGCCGCAAGGCACGGATCCGGACAGATCTGGCCTGTGTTCTTTTTTTTTAATAAATCCTTTTCCTGTTTTAATTTCCTGTTTAATTGGCAGTATAGGTTTAATTCAAATGTGGTAAATCTGTGGTACATATTTGAGTGATTCAAATTTTGTAGTGTTCTCATGTGTTTTCTTAAACATCTAGAACAGGCTGTTTGCAAAAACATAAATGTAAATGGTGTCTAGATTAAATATTGAAAAAGGTATCATTTTCACTAACTATTTAATACCTAGAGTTTTATAACTCCAAATATTGCAAACTAAAATTCCCTGGAAAGCCTGAAGTGATACCTTTCCAGATCTGTTGGTCTCATATGCAAATGAAGTCCAAAACAAAAATTCTATTCATTCTTAAAAACCCACCAGTGGCACTTTGGTGATTTATGTAGATTTTTGTGAAATTAATTTTAGAGTAAATCCAATTGGGTTGTCTTCTATATGTGTAGGAGAACATCTCCCTAAATTGGTTTGAATTTAGGAGTCACTGTTTGACTGTGGTGCTAATTATAAAGTTTAGGCATTTTCTGCCTATTGTTATTAGGCTTTTATTTAATTGTTGTGTTATAATTTTAGTATTACAAATGTGTTTCCTAGCATATGTAGGGTGGTAACCCACTGTTGTGGTGTGCTTCCTTATTTAGCTAGCATGTTAGGAGAGCTACTTGGGAGTTATGTGTTTGTTAGGGTTTTATTCCCTATGTAGCCTTCTCCTAGTAATTAGGAATTGCTATGCTCGTTTGTTTTAAAGTTAGATTATTTTGTGTGATTACTATGTTGCCTTGCTTGTTAAGCTTGGTTGCATTTAAGTTGAATTACCAAGATTAATTGGTGGTTTAACTTTTGTCTGAAGTATTTCTTGATTAGAGAAAGTACCTCTAATTGGGGATGTCTTTGTGCCCTCTTTGTTTTAGCATGTGTTTGGTGTTATACTCCTGTGAGTATAATGCCCTGGTAAATATAGATTTAGTTCGTTGCTTGATTAAACTAGTGCTATGTTTGTGGCTTGAGTGATTAGTTTGATACTTGTGGTTTGTTCCTTGTTTGTAGGCCACTTGTGGTTTGGTTTGCTTATTGCGTGTTGTTTTATTTTCATGTTGCGACGCTAGAGATAAACGCTACCAGGGTGGTATTTGGAAAGGATTTATCAGAGAAGGATGAGAGTTTATTTCTTTGATCAATGAGGAGAAGTCCAGGAACATCATGCTGAAATCAGGCAAGCTATCCCCTGAGCTTGCATTTATATACATCTATTTTGGTTCACATGTTTTACTTATAAAGAGCAAAAGTTATTTATGTGGTGTTTGCCACAAAAGCTATGATTTTGAAAACCCTTTTCCAAATTATAAGTATATTATTTTGACACCCTATCTGGAGATATTAGATGGAAATTCCTTTTCAAACTATAGGATGGAAAAAATATTGGTTACTCAAAACTCCTTTGGAAATACTTGTGTGGTTGTGGAATACCGAGATGTCGGTGGGGAAATGGAGAAGTGGTGAATGGTGATGTTTATGAAAAATGCACATTGTGTCCTTGTACTTACAGAAGAACCAATACCTGTGCGACCACATTTACCCACCTATGGGAAAGGGGCGTAGTCATATAATTTGCTCATATTAGTATGGGACTCCTCAACAACGAGGATGACCTCGTTCCATGAGGGGATGGTCATGGCGACCTACCCCCTGACCTGGGTCCTGGCATCTGAGGATGGGGGATTGAAGGGTTCGCTCGCCGGGCAGAACTACGAGTCCTCACACTTAGGTTTCCCGACGGGGAATCTGGACTGGGTGTTGATGGAAAGGATGATAATTTCGTAGCGGTAGGATCCTATACTAGCATGAGCAAAGGACAGGCTATGGTCGGTGGCTCAACTTCGCATACACCTTGTATGGCGGGACGTGGCTGACACGATGAGTTACCGGATGAGTGTGGGAAAAGCGTGCTACCTCTGCAGAGGGTTAAAACTATTCGAATAGCCGAGTCCTCGGATATGGACAGTTGGAAAGAACTGCTTTGACCATGTGCAAGTTTTGCCAAGTTTTGAGATTTGAAAATAAAATGGAGATGGTTGTATCTACAACTCTACCGACGGGCTGGTATGAGGTTGCTGGAGAATGATTGACCATGACGGGCTATGGTCGGGAAGTGAAGAGTTTTGTGATTTGAAAGTGGAAAATGTTTTATGCAACTATCCAACGGGCCGGCATGGGTTGTTGGGATTGAGTGACCATGAAGGGTTAGGGTCGAAAAGGAGGAGTTTTGGAGAAATAAATCAAATGGTGATTTTTGGGAAAAAGTTTTAAACGAGACTTCTTACAAAAACAGATTTATGGGAAAAGTTCTAAAAGCCTTCTTTCCTTTTTCAATAAAGATATGGAGATTTCAAAACAAAGTTTTATTAAACAAAAGTATATCCTTCTCTTTTCAACAAGGATGTAGAATTTTCAAAGCAAACGAAGTTTTATTTAAACAATAAAAAGAGTAGTGCATGCTCATTCCGGGGTAGTTTGCGAGTACATTCAAATGTACTCATATTGGTTTCGTCCCTGGCTATTGTCTTAGCCAGATTCTGAAGAGGAGCAGTAGGAAGAGAAAAGGGCTTTCGTGAACGTCAATGCGAACTAGGGCGCTTCCCAGTCAGCTGCCTGTAGGGTTGGCAAATGGCTTGGGCTCCACGTTGTTTGGTGATATCCGCTGCAAGTACCTGATGGAGTTATGGCTTCCGTCAAGTAAGTAATTTCATTCGGTATTTATGGGTGTTCTTTTGATACCAGTTTGATTGTGCTCAGCGACAGACTGATCATGGGATCGCTAATGTTGTAGGCACAAGGGTATTTCGGACAGCTAATCCGGGGTCCCCACAGACTTGGTATCAGAGCCATCCTGACTGTAACAGACCTTAGTTAGCATGGACGTTAGTTAGGAAAGAAATATTTTGTTAAAAATATATTGTTACCAAAAGCATATTTTTATCTAAGGAAGTCCAAAAATAACTTCCACTCCTCTCACCTTCTCAAATATTTCCGAGACTCATCCCTCTATTTAAGATTTTCCAAGGATTTCTCTAATCCCTCTTACCCGTTCAAAATACTTGACGATGAACCCAAGTGAGACCTAATTAGCTAGCACCTATAAGAAGAAGCTTCCATCTCAATACTCAACATTCAACATCAAGGAAATTGATCTGCAAATACCAATATCGTCAGTATCAATAAAGCAAGAGACCTCGAAGACCTCACTCAATGTCAACAATTCCACTCAGTTACGACCTTGACAATCTCGAGTATTCTGGCCGAAGACTAAGGCGATAAAATGAAGACTTCAACAGCCCTGTTTCACCAAGGCCCATACGAGAGAATTATTTTGGAAAGAAAAATATTACTACCTAAAATTACTTGTATCTAAGGAAGCCTAAGTGTAGCTTCCACTCTTTTCACCTTCTCGAATTATTCTAAACCTTATCTCTTGTCTAAAGGTTTATCAAAAGTTTCCATCTGTTGTCTTACCTCCATTCAAACTTACATACTTGACGACACCCCAAACCAGACCTGGGTACTTAGCAACCCGAAGACTTCAACAGCAAGGCGATTTATATGCGAAGACCGATGATCCGTGCAACCTTCCGAAATCGCAGTAATTTCACCGCCAAAGTTTCCCACTTGGACAAGGTGAAGAAAATCCTCGAGATACAAAGACCCATAGGATCAATAGGATAAGCTCGTTTTACTTGAGCAAAACCCATCTTCCACGGTATTAAACGCCTGTTGGTGCTAAAAGTGCCTTGATTGATCTTGCTTGTGTGTGGCATTCATGTGTGTTGTTTTCCTTGTGTGTTTCACAAAACCCGCCTTGTCGGGAACCCAAAGTAACCACACTTTTATCTGTTGCTTTATTTTAGACTGTTTGCAAAAACCTTTTTGCCGTGTTGGCCATAGATGTACTTTTGTACCCTCTCAAAAGTCCGACTTAGAAAACCCTTCAGAAAATTTTCCCTAGTAAGAGAAGCAAGGTATGGAATACTCTCTACCCCAAGACTTTGCGATCTTCTGCAAGACGGATACCTGCCTACATACGTCGTTTTGTACAACCACACAAGCCATCGAGAAAGATGAAGATTCAAGACCCGACGTTAGATGACACAAGTCGTGTCCCGTCGGACTAACAAAACAATATGAAAAACTAACATAACTAACATAATTTATCTAACTTTAGTTTCTCATCTAACCAATTTTTGCAAAATTACTAACTGCTTTTTCTAGACAAAGGAAAGAGGTGCCATAGGACGACTCAAAACTAGTTGGTAGAAAAGAGACTTTAGGAGGATATAAGAGTGTTGAACTATGAGTTTATTACTCAAAAGGATCAAGATGAAATCAAAATTGTTGGATAATGTTGGTAATGTCAAACATTTGAGGTTTAGAATAGGAGTGAAAACTTGGAGTGGATCGATAAATTAATTGGGTTTGGACAGATGATATATTTGATTAATACTCTGGGGCTAACCAGTTGTGGACCCAACCATTGGTGGTTATCTGGAACTAGAAGACGTGACCCTTGATTTAAGGTTTAGAAATAAAGGTGAAAGTTATTGGATTTTTAGGAAGCACTTGCTGATAAAATGATGTTTGGATTGGTTAGAAGCAAGTAAATCAAGAAGAATACTTCGGTGTTGGAATGTTTAGGGTGATTCCTAGCGCAAGTGACCTTGTACTAAATTCTTATGGAATTATAGGAAGGGGTCAAAGAGTTAGCAAATGAGTAGATCGTTGTATGCAAGAAATAATTGGTGGAGGATAAGTGAATGTTTATCGGATTCTAGGAATCAATATGACTTGGTCTAGTAGCAAGACATTTTAGGTGACAATAGTTTTCAGAGCTTGTCACGCTCTGTTTGGATTATTCTTAGAAAGATCTTTATCTTTGATTATGAGATCAAGGCCCAAAAGTGTTGAAATAAAATCTGAATTTGGTTGGAAAGTGGGCAATTCTTGATGGTATGATCACATGACTGTTGGATGCTTTATTTAGCTTTGATGATATGATCGTGAAAAATGGCAACCTGAAGGAGTAAGATAATATGAGATATGCTTATCTGGGGAGAAAAATCAATCAAGAAATAATTGGTGGACACTACGATTTTTGTGATAGGATGTAATGGGAAGACTATGCATGAAAGGTTTGATGGGTATCCGATAGATTGAACTATACTATGATAAAGAGTTATGCCCGAAGAAGATGATGGTGGATTAATAACTTTAGCTCGGGCAAAGGCCGTGATTCAATTAACTAGTTGTAGTGGCCTTACCAGAGATGTTGGAATGGTATTTTGAAGATTCGAGAATTAGAGGCCTGTGTAAAGTTGGTTGTTTTGGATTTTAGGTATAAAAAGTTTGATGTTCAGAGTATAGCACCCCTACTCCCTTGAAAACTAACTTAAGCCCCTCAACCAGAAAGTTTTCCCGGAAATCCTAACTGTTCTGGTGCACTCTAACTTACTTGTGAAGACACCTGCGAAGCTTCGTGAAGACCCAGGACCAAAGAAGTCCTTCAGGACCAGCCTTTTTCCTGCCAAGCCGAAGGAAGAAAACGTGAAGAAAATCTACCGGAAGTCACTAAGAAGAATCAAACAACGGAAGCACCAGATGTTGGCAACATCAACCACCAAGCAAGTTCAGACGCCCTTAGAAGTTTATAACATCCCTCTACTAACTAGAAACCGGAGAGAGTCGAGTGCTCAGACTTGACGCATCCTGAGAACAACGCGTCCCCATCTGCGACCCTCGTAAGGCGACAATATCAGGAAGTGATATCTGCACCAACTCCAAGCACCGAGGAGTGACACCCAAGACGAAGTCGTCAAGCTACGCAAGAAGAATGATGCCTCCAAGTCAACTCCAGCCGCAACCTTCAAGATGACCCTTCAAAACCCCTTTTTAAGGGGGAAGACCTGCAGTACGTATACCAGAAGGTGTTAATAATTAGCTCCTTGCGCCTCAGCCTTATAGTATCTGGAAACAGCCGACCAAGACTATTCATCCGAGTCAATCGTCGAGACAACCTCATCATCAAGGATCTGAACTCAGCACAGAAGTTTATCGACAAAGAAAGCCTCACAACATCAATTTGTCAAGATCTCACATGGCGATCTCGCTGAAGAAGCAACGACCTCGGAAGTATAGTCAGCCCAAAACCCGTGCCCTCGTACTCCCCTGTTACCACCGGGCAAATCTCGAGGACGAGATTTATTTTTAAGGGGGGAAGAGCTGTCACATCCCAAATTTGTAAACTAAGAAAAACTTAGTTTCACAAGACCCAAAATTCAGAACCAACAAAAACTTTTTGAAATGTTTCACTGATGATTGTGTTTTCCATCCTGTTGCTGTGTTGAATCTTGTGTGACATGTTGTTTAAGTTGTTTGACTAGTAAATATAAGACCCAACCAATATAAAAATATATTTAACTTTGGTGATCATGTTATGACAAGAAAAATATTCTTTGTATCTTTTCCATTCTTATTTTGGCCAACTCCATTTCAATGATATTTGGTTTAGCAACAACCAAAACTAATACCCACTATTTGAGAAAGTAAAGGTATTTCCAAAGCTATGTGTTCCCAAAAATATGGAGATCTATATGCTATCTCCTATCTATCTTTTAAACTTGATATTTTGCATTTGTATGCAACTCCCATTTTATAAACTTTGATTATCACTTCCCTTTTAAAAATGAACACAAGTGGGAAATATATTACCCCACATATTTTGCCTTGCTCAAAACCCTTTCCAAAAGTATCAAGGTGAAGTTGAGATAGTTCTAAACATCATCTTGCCATAATTAAGTGTGATCATTTTTATAAGATAGTATTGTTGACTATGGAAATGGTGGTGTGATTTATTCTTGTGGTTTGAATTGTGTGGTCTTGATTGTGTTGTTGATGTTATTGTGTTGTTGATCCTTTGTGTATGTCACTGTTGATCTCGTGGTGTTTGTTGCTTGTGAGGGTAATTCCTCAGTTGTGCTTAATACTAGAATAAGACACACTTGACAACAAATTTGGTATGTGACTTGAATAAAAACAAACCCTCTAGAAGTATTCACACCTAATTGAAATCCTAAATTAAGGGAAATGATCTTATTTAATTTCCCTCTATCTCTATTCCTCTATTTTATGAAAACAATTATATTTCCTTATTCTAGGAATGAGATGAAATAATAATCATTTCAACCCCATCTCACTCCCTCCTCAAGTAAACATACTTTTCAATTTTAAACAAAACTCTCAAGTATTTAACAAAAGGAAATTAAGATCATGATAAATAAATGATCTTAATAAATTATTTTCCCCTACTTAACTCTCTATTTTCTTCAAACAAATATTTTCTCTATGGAAATATAAAGTATTTGAAGTTGCCATAATTGTCAAGGAAGTTCCAAAAGTTCAAAACAATATTTTATCACTTGTTTTAAAATATTAAAGAAATGTTAATTTAGTTTTACCAAAAATAATTTATTCAAACCCTATGAACCAATGTGGTTCAAAACATTTTATTTTCAAAAGCCAATTTTTGTGTAGCTTCTACATGTATATGGGAGGCTACATGAATTTTCTCAGATTTTTGTAAAATGTTTAAATACCCCAAACAATTCCCTAAAACGCTTCTGGTTTTAAAACAAAACAGAAAAGGACTTAAATGTAAAAGGAAAAAGAAGTCCAGGGGGTTATCGGCAAAAGTGTCATCGTGTTCTGTAGCAGCCCGTGCACGTCGCCGTTGTCGTCCTCCCGTGCGTCGCCCGCCCGGACCCCCCCTCCCCGCGCGTCTCCTGCCCATCGAAGAGGATAAGAAGCACCCCACACCGCTCCTCTGCCTCCCCGTCCTCACTTGCCCCTCTCGCTCTCTCCCCACTTCTCTCTGCTCCTCACCGCAGCTGAACCCTAGACATGACGCCGTCGCGCATCGCCGGCGCTTGAGACCTCCCCGGGCAGATCGAAGCGTGCAGCTGCCTCCGCCTCGTCGTCCTCTCCCTCCTCATCCAGGGAATCGACGCGGGAAGCCTCGAATCGAGCAGAGCATCTTCGTCTTCTTCATCCCCGGCTGCCGAACCTCGAGCAAGCTCGCGAGCTGTACAGACGCCCATTCCCCGCCATTCTTGTTTCTCTGAGATCCACTCATCGCGAGCTAACCATGGGACATCGCCGTTTATTTTTAGGATCGCCGGAGCGCCGTCGCCATCCTCGCCATGCTTCCGGCCGCTCTCGGTGCGCGTCGCGCGTGTCCAGACGAGGAAAAAGACCCCGTACCCCTTTGCTCCACTCGTGGGCCGCTTGCTGGGCCGCCGTCTGCCCCGCAAGGCACGGATCCGGACAGATCTGGCCCGTGTTCTTTTTTTTTAATAAATCTTTTTCCTGTTTTAATTTCCTGTTTAATTGGCAGTATAGGTTTAATTCAAATGTGGTAAATCTGTGGTACATATTTGAGTGATTCAAATTTTGTAGTGTTCTCATGTGTTTTCTTAAACATCTAGAACAGGCTGTTTGCAAAAACATAAATGTAAATGGTGTCTAGATTAAATATTGAAAAAGGTATCATTTTCACTAACTATTTAATACCTAGAATTTTATAACTCCAAATATTGCAAACTAAAATTCCCTGGAAAGCCTGAAGTGATACCTTTCCAGATCTGTTGGTCTCATATGCAAATGAAGTCCAAAACAAAAATTCTATTCATTCTTAAAAACCCACCAGTGGCACTTTGGTGATTTATGTAGATTTTTGTGAAATGAATTTTGGAGTAAATCCAATTGGGTTGTCTTCTATATGTGTAGGAGAACATCTCCCTAAATTGGTTTGAATTTAGGAGTCACTGTTTGACTGTGGTGCTAATTATAAGGTTTAGGCATTTTCTGCCTATTGTTATTAGGCTTTTATTTAATTGTTGTGTTATAATTTTAGTATTACAAATGTGTTTCCTAGCATATGTAGGGTGGTAACCCACTGTTGTGGTGTGCTTCCTTATTTTGCTAGCATGTTAGGAGAGCTACTTGGGAGTTATGTGTTTGTTAGGGTTTTATTCCCTATGTAGCCTTCTCCTAGTAATTAGGAATTGCTATGCTCGTTTGTTTTAAAGTTAGATTATTTTGTGTGATTACTATGTTGCCTTGCTTATTAAGCTTGGTTGCATTTAAGTTGAATTACCAAGATTAATTGGTGGTTTAACTTTTGTCTAAAGTATTTCTTGATTAGAGAAAGTACCTCTAATTGGGGATGTCTTTGTGCCCTCTTGTTTTAGCATGTGTTTGGTGTTATACTCCTGTGAGTATAATGCCCTGGTAAATATAGATTTAGTTCGTTGCTTGATTAAACTAGTGCTATGTTTGTGGCTTGAGTGATTAGTTTGATACTTGTGGTTTGTTCCTTGTTTGTAGGCCACTTGTGGTTTGGTTTGCTTATTGCGTGTTGTTTTATTTTCATGTTGCGACGCTAGAGATAAACGCTACCAGGGTGGTATTTGGAAAGGATTTATCGGAGAAGGATGAGAGTTTATTTCTTTGATCAATGAGGAGAAGTCCAGGAACATCATGCTGAAATCAGGCAAGCTATCCCCTGAGCTTGCATTTATATACATCTATTTTGGTTCACATGTTTTACTTATAAAGAGCAAAAGTTATTTATGTGGTGTTTGCCACAAAAGCTATGATTTTGAAAACCCTTTTCCAAATTATAAGTATATTATTTTGACACCCTATCTGGAGATATTAGATGGAAATTCCTTTTCAAACTATAGGATGGAAAAAAATATTGGTTACTCAAAACTCCTTTGGAAATACTTGTGTGGTTGTGGAATACCGAGATGTCGGTGGGGAAATGGAGAAGTGGTGAATGGTGATGTTTATGAAAAATGCACATTGTGTCCTTGTATTTACAGAAGAACCAATACCTGTGCGACCACATTTACCCACCTATGGGAAAGGGGCGTAGTCATATAATTTGCTCATATTAGTATGGGACTCCTCAACAACGAGGATGACCTCGTTCCATGAGGGGATGGTCATGGCGACCTACCCCTGACCTGGGTCCTGGCATCTGAGGATGGGGGATTGAAGGGTTCGCTCGCCGGGCAGAACTACGAGTCCTCACACTTAGGTTTCCCGACGGGGAATCTGGACTGGGTGTTGATGGAAAGGATGATAATTTCGTAGCGGTAGGATCCTATACTAGCATGAGCAAAGGACAGGCTATGGTCGGTGGCTCAACTTCGCATACACCTTGTATGGCGGGACGTGGCTGACATGATGAGTTACCGGATGAGTGTGGGAAAAGCGTGCTACCTCTGCAGAGGGTTAAAACTATTCGAATAGCCGAGTCCTCGGATATGGACAGTTGGAAAGAACTGCTTTGACCATGTGCAAGTTTTGCCAAGTTTTGAGATTTGAAAATAAAATGGAGATGGGTTGTATCTACAACTCTACCGACGGGCTGGTATGAGGTTGCTGGAAAATGATTGACCATGACGGGCTATGGTCGGGAAGTGAAGAGTTTTGTGATTTTAAAGTGGAAAATGTTTTATGCAACTATACCAACGGGCCGGCATGGGGTTGTTGGGATTGAGTGACCATGAAGGGTTAGGGTCGGAAAAGGAGGAGTTTTGGAGAAATAAATCAAATGGTGATTTTTGGGAAAAAGTTTTAAACGAGACTTCTTACAAAAACAGATTTATGGGAAAAGTTCTAAAAGTCTTCTTTCCTTTTTCAATAAAGATATGGAGATTTCAAAACAAAGTTTTATTAAACAAAAGTATATCCTTCTCTTTTCAACAAGGATGTAGAATTTTCAAAGCAAACGAAGTTTTATTTAAACAATAAAAAGAGTAGTGCATGCTCATTCCGGGGGTAGTTTGCGAGTACATTCAAATGTACTCATATTGGTTTCGTCCCTGGCTATTGTCTTAGCCCGATTCTGAAGAGGAGCAGTAGGAAGAGAAAAGGGCATTCGTGAACGTCAATGCGAACTAGGGCGCTTCCCAGTCAGCTGCCTGTAGGGTTGGCAAATGGCTTGGGCTCCACGTTGTTTGGTGATATCCGCTGCAAGTACCTGATGGAGTTATGGCTTCCGTCAAGTAAGTAATTTCACTCGGTATTTATGGGTGTTCATTTGATACCAGTTTGATTGTGCTCAGCGACAGACTAATCATGGGATCGCTAATGTTGTAGGCACAAGGGTATTTCGGACAGCTAATCTGGGGTCCCCACACTCTTCATGCATGGCTTCCAACCAATCCGGATCTTCAAGAGCTTCAAAGACTTTCTTTGGTTCCACCATGGAGATATGAGCTTGATGTTCAACAAAGTTTCCCATTTGACTTCTTGTGGTGACCTTGTTTTGAACATCACTAAGGATATTATCTAGATGAAGACTCTTTCTTCTCTAATCCTTCTTGACTCTTTCAAGACGACGGGCTTCGATATCCACATTGTTGCGTGGGAGTATCTCTTGATCATCTTGATCATTTGAGTCCCCGTCTTTACCGGCATGGTGACCTTGATCATCTTGATGCACATCTTCAATAATAGAAGGAGATGGTTGATCATGGTCTTGACCTTGGCTAGAATTGACAATAGGAGTACTTGGTTCTTGCATAGCCTCTTGGTCAACATGAGGAGGGTCTTGAACTTGTTCTTGGGTAGGTGCATCATTTGCTTCCATAGAAGGTGCAACTTCAACTTGTGATGATGGAGTCTCCACTTGAGTGGAGCTTGGACTTGCTTGAGGAGACTCATGATGGACTTCAATGGGGCGATAGAAACCAACCCCCATTCTTCTTATTGCATCTTGAGGTTCCTCATTATCTACATCACAAACATGAAATTGCGCCACTTGGGAGCCGTCATTCTCATCGAAACTCACACTACAAGATTCCACAACTCTCCCTAAGGATTTGTCGTAGACTCTATAAGTGTGAGATTCCGCACCGTACCCAACAAAAACACCCTCTAAAGCTTTAGCTTCAAATTTAGATAAATGAACACCTTTGATTTTGTAGAAACACTTACAACCAAACACACGGTAGTAGGAGACATTGGGCTTGTTGCCGGTAAGCATTTCATATGAAGTTTCCTTCTTTCCTTTGCGAAAGAATAACCGGTTGGAGGAGTGACACGCCGTGGAGATGGCTTCGGCCCACAAGAAGAGTGGAGACTTAAACTCTGCCAACATGGACCTAGCCATATCCATAAGAGTCCGGTTCTTTCTCTCGGCTACACCGTTTTGTTGAGGGGTATACGCAGCGGAATATTGATGACGAATTCCCTCTTCACTAAGAAACTCATTCAAGGTGTAGTTCTTGAACTCGGAGCCATTGTCACTTCTAATGGCCAAGATGGGAACATTGTGTTGACGTTGAACTTCATTGGAGAAGTCGATGATGGTTTGTTGAGTTTCATCCTTCTTCTTGAAGAAGAAAACCCAAGTGAATCTTGAATAGTCATCAACAATCACCAAACAATACTTCTTCCCACCAAGACTCGGTTGTGGCATGGCACCAAAGAGATCAACATGAAGAAGTTCCAATATCCTCTTTGATGAGATGATGGTGTTGCTTGGGTGGGGAGAATCATGCATCTTTCCTTCAACACAAGCCCTACAAAGACGATCTCTAGAAAAGGAAACATTTTCTTTTAGTCCAAGAATGTGGCCACCCTTGTGAAGACTTTGCAAAGTTCTCATATTAACATGGGACAAGCGGCGATGCCACAACCACCCCACGTCGGCCTCTCCGAATAAGCATATTGCTTGAGTGTTGGTAGACCCCGAAAAGTCTACCACAAACAACTCATTTTCAACATACCCAACGAACATGACCTTTAGAGTCTTGCTCCTCAAGAGTACCACCATATCAAGAGTGAAATGGACATCCAAGTTCATCTTAATAAGGGCACGAACGGGTTAGTATTCAAGGTTTCTGTATGCAAGAATTTGGACCAATTTGGACCAATCAAAGACCCAAGCATCATCCACATAGGTTGCCCCCACATCATAGAAGGCCTTTGCAAGAGTCTTGAGTCTTCCATACATGTCTTCATGATTCTCATTGTCAAACATGTAGAAGCCTTCGGCATCATTGCTCAAGGAATCATATCTATTTTTCTTCATGCTTTCATTCCCAAGGAATGCACCCTCAAGACACTTCCAAGCTTCTTTGGCGGTGGTGGCATGAAGAACATGATGCTTGTCACTTTCACTCAATGAGAGCTCAATCATGTGGAGAGCGGAGGCATTTAGTTGCTTTTCGGCAAACTCTCTTCTTGTCACATTGCTTGGATCCGCGACCTTGTATCCATCTTCAATGATCCTCCAAAGCTCGATAGAGGCACTGTTGATATGAGATTTCATTGAGCGTTGCCAAATAGCAAAAGCTAATGCATTAAGCTTAGGTGGAGGACCAATGGGGTTTATGCGGGTGGTAATAGGTGGGTCGATAGGGTACCATCCCGGAACGGCATGAAACTCTTCCTTCCCATCTACATGCGCGGAGAAGGTGATGGTGGTGGTTTAGATGTGGAGGTGATATCAACCCCCTTACTCTTTTTAGCCTCCTCGGACTCAACCTCATCGGAGTTAGGGACAACCTCTTGTGGGATGAGTTCCGAATTCTTTCCATCGGTTAATTTCATTAATAAGTCATGCAACTTATCAAATTTGAGGTCCATGGCCGATGTCAATGTTGTTTCCAATGATTTGATATCGGCCATGGATGCCGTGATGGCTTTGGCTTTCTCAAGCTCCTCATTAGCCTTGGCACGATCGGCCTCATCCTCACTTTGTGTCATACTTCTCTTAGGCGGTTAAGCCCAAAACAAGAGAGCCTATAGCTCTGATACCAATTGAAAGGATCGGTATGACACCTAGAGGGGGGGGTGAATAGGTGCTACTCCAAATTTTAGTCTTTTTCAATTTAGGCTTGACACAAAAGGTAAATTCTCTAGATATGCAACTATGGTGAATTTACCTATATGACAAGCTTGCAACTAAGCACGATATATAAAGAAAAGGCGATAAGCAAGGATAGAAGTAACCGAAGTGAAAGCACATGGAGACACGGATGTAATCCCGAGTTCCTCCTTGTTAAGGGAGTACGTCTCGTTGGAGAGGTGTGAGGCAGCACAAAGCTCGAACCTCAACGCCACAAAGGCGGTGCACCTTCTTCTCCGATGAACCGCACCACAAAGGATTGGTTCACCTTCCACTATAGGATTCCTTCAAGGCGGAAACCGGAGCCCTTACAACAACGATTTGGGGCAAACCCACAAAGGATTGGGGGCTCCCAAACAGCTACAAGCTGTCACAAAGACAAGCAAGTAAGTACAACAATGGGCTAGGTTTTCCTAGTGGAAACCCTAGCTAATGGTCCCTCAAGTGAATGAGGGGGAAAAGGAAAAACGGCTTGGTGAAGATGTAGATCGGGGCCTTCTCCTTCAATCCTCCAAAGATCAACGAGTTCGGGTGGAGGGATTGGGAGATCTAGTGATTCTTGAGCTTGCAATAATGGTGTCTTCAATTCTGGGCGAGCTACTTGGCTGGAGGTAGGTGGAGGGGTATTTATACCCCTCCCCAAAAAGTAGCCGTTGCAGACAAGTATCACACCGGAGTTTCCGGTCACTAGGGCCGGAAACTCCGGTTTGGGGCGGAAACTCTGGCCTACAGGGATCGGAAACTCCGCCCCCCACCAGGGGCTGAGCAGCTACTTCGCAGCAGAGGCTTGGGCAAAGACTCCGGTGCCCTGGGGACGAAATGTTCAGCCAGGGGCGGAAACTCCGGCCTTGGGGACCGGAAACTCCGTCCCCCACCAGGGGCTGAGCAACATCTTCGCAGCAGAGGCTTGGGCAAAGACTCCGGTGCCCTGGGGCCGGAATGTTCAGCCAGGGGCGGAAACTCCGGCCTTGCAGGCCGGAAACTCCGCCCCCCACCAGGGGCTGAGCAACATTTCAGCAGCTTCTGCTTCTTCGAGGAAAAGTCCAGAGACCGGAAACTCCGGTCATGAAGGCCGGAAACTCCGACCTGATAAGCTCCAGAAACTCTTTTCTCTTTTTGGTGTTGATGCACATGTTGTATACAATAAACCCTGCATCACTTAACACCAGATTAGACATACTAAGTGTTGTTAACTAACACACAAAACTAAGAGATCACAAAATGTTCTTTCAGGATGTATGCTTCGTCGACGACGACCAACACGATTACCACCTGCACTGCCCTAAGGCCACCCACGTCTTCATTTCCGACCTACACGTGATCCGCTCTGGCATCCTTATCCGCGGCTGCCATGTCAAGCTCAACGCGCCGTGCGTCCACCACTTGCGCTACGTCAACATTGTAACTTACGAGGAAACCAACTTCTCTCTCATGCAGCACCTGCCGCCGAACCTCCATCTGGTCCACCTGGCGGTGCACTCTGACTCAACACCTGCGATGCGAGTGCGTCGCTCTTTGCTTTTCAGCGTGCACGACATAAGGTTTTTGAGCTTAACAGCCTACTCCATGGCCGACCTGGACAACATGCTACACGTTGCTTTCTTGGACATGCAGCGGCTTGAAATCGCAGATGTCTGCGGAAGGTGTATCCATAACGACAGAGGCGTGGCGAGCGCCTTGGTGAACCTGTTGGGTCGGTGTCCGGATGTGCGCGAGCTTCAGCTCAGGTTCAGCTGGCGGGATTACCTCATGAAAAACACGGAACATGGTGATCAAAGAGCGGCTCCGTCTGATTTCAAGTTGTGCAGATCACTTGCTAATGACAACGAGGAAGATTGTTGCAATGCTTTGGTGCTCCAAGAACTTCGTGGCGGCTACGACCTTAAGTGCCTCCAGAGTTCGTTGAGGAAGGTAGTGGTGGAGTTCGACACGGATGAGCTCACCTGCTTGCAGGTCCGGCTCATCAAGTTCCTTGCAAAGAACGCCATGGCACTAAAGGAGTTCGTAGTCGACGGCGGGAAGGGGTATGACTCAGACAACATCGCCTGCAAAATCACGAGATAGCAGAAATGCAGGAGACAAGTGTGTCCTCTGTTTCCGAATGTTGAGATATGTTGTTGTAATTATATTACTTGTATGCCAAGTCACCTTGTACCCATATATGTGTGTTGCACCTGATCAATAGAATCAAGTGTTGCATCTTATCATCTCTCTACATGGTATCAGCCTAACTCTCCGATCCCTCCGATCCCTAGCCGCGTGCCGCCGCTGTCGAGCTGTGCCGCGTTGCTGCTGCTCCGTCGATGAGCCGCGCCGCTCCTCTCCCGATCGATCGCTCTCTCGTCCACGCTAGCTAGCTCGCTCTCGTGCATCCCCGATCGCTCGCGATCAGCTCCTCTCGCTAGCTCAAGTTCTTTCGCTCAATCTCCAACGCGCGTCTCTCTCCCGCGTGCGTGCTCCACCAGCTAGTTCCTGCTCTTCAACTTTTGATCGCTCCTGCTCTCCAGCTTCTGATCACTCCTGCTCTCCAACTTTAGCTAGCTCCCTCGTATTCTCCAGCTTCTGATCGCTCCTGCTCTCCAACTTTAGCTAGCTTCCGCATCTATGGATTTCTCCTCCAACTTCTCCCTCTCGGATCCCAGCAATCAGTTCGCCTCCTGTAGGTCCGGGAGCAGCAACACCTTCATCGGCCCCTCCGCCGCGGCCATCCGCGGCGTCCCGACCCGGGCCTCACCGAGCCGCGTCCGACCATCCACCACTGTGCCCTTCTACCCTGGCATGACCCCTGGCTACTACAACCCGTCACCACCGACACCGTCCTCGTGGGATCATACGCTACTCACCGCCCACCAGTCGGCTCCCAACGCTGCTTCCTCCGGCGGCGGTGGTGATTGGTTGATGGACACTGGTGCCTCCTCGCACATGGCTTCCAACCCCGGTAACCTTTCCGCTTCCTTTCCCGCCAACACTTCCTCTCGCATCATTGTTGGCAACGGTCATGCCCTCCCCATCACACACACCGGTTACACTAATTTTCCCTCTACCTCCACACCATTATCTCTTAATAATGTTGTTGTTTCTCCTCACTTAATTCAAAATTTAGTGTCCGTTCGTTCCCTTAATCGTGATAATTCTGTAACTGTCGAATTTGACGCATTCGGTTTCTCCGTCAAGGATGCACGTACCCGTCTCCTTCTCCACCGATGTGACAGCCCCGGCGATTTGTACCCGGTCCAGTCTTCCTCCTCCGCAGCCGGTCACCTCGCCCTCTCCGCCCGTGTTGACCTCTGGCACGTGCCCTCGGCCACCCTAGTTCCACCGCTCTTCGTCAAATAATGCAAGGATTTTCTTTTTCTTATAATAAAACGGCTGCTCATTTTGTGAAGCATGTCGTGTCGGCAAACATGTTCATCTTCCGTTTAGTTCCTCTTCCACAGTAGCTTCTTTTCTGTTCCGCTTAATTCATAGTTATGTTTGGACCTCTCCTATTCCGAGTAATTCTGGTTTTACTTACTATCTTGTGATTTTGGATGACTACTCGTATTTTGTGTGGACCTTTCCCCTTCGCCGTAAATCCAACGTTCCCGCCACCCTCACTGCCTTTTATTCCTATGTTTCCACACAATTCGGTAGGCCAATCCATGCTCTCCAAACTGACAACGGGAAGGAGTTCGACAACCTAGCCATCTGCACCCTCCTCTCCACCCATGTCACCATCTTCCGCCTTACTTGCCCTTACACCTCACAGCAAAACGGCCGCGATGAACGTATCCTTCGCACTCTAAATGACTGTGTCCGTACACTCCTGTCTCACGCCCACATCACGCCTTCCTTCTGGCCTGACGCTCTCGGCACCGCCACACTCCTCATTAACATCCGACCTTGTCAGACCCGCTGGAACTACGCCCCTCACCACCTTCTTTTTGGTTCCCCTCCTTCATACGATGGTCTTAGGATTTTCGGTTGTCGTTGCTATCCTAGTATTGCTGCCACCGCCCCTCACCAACTCTCTCCCCGCTCCTTGCCTTGTGTCTTCCTCGGTTACCCGTCTAACACTAAAGGATACCGCTGCTATGATCCGGTGTCCCATCGTGTCATCACCTCTAGACACGTTTACTTTGATGAGTTTTGTTTCCCTTTTGCACACGTTCATGCGGTTGCCCCTACTCCCTCTCCCGAGGCCGAGTTACCGTGGTGCCTGATGACCCACAAGTATAGGGGATCGCAACAGTCTTTGAGGGAAGTAAAACCCAAATTTATTGATTCGACACAAGGGGAGCCAAAGAATACTTATAAGCCTTAGCAGCTGAGTTGTCAGTTCAGCCACACCCTGAAAAGCACTAGTAGCAGGGGGATGTGAAAGCAGCAGTAATATGAGAACAGTAGTAGCAGTAACACGGAGGCAATGGCGTCAGAAAATAGTTGGTGCGCAGGTTACAGGAAAGCAATGATGATGAATATGGACCGGGGTTCCAGCTATCTACACTAGTGGTAACTCTCCAAACAAAACATGTGTTGGGTGAACAAATTACAGCTAGGCAATTGACAAATAGAGTGCATGACAATGCAATATATGACAAGATATTCATTATGAGATTCAAGTGGGCATTACAACAAAGTACATAGACCGCTATCCAGCATGCATCTATGCCTAAATAATCCATATAGAGATTTTTCTAAAATTCGCTTATCGTATGGCTATTAATCGTTTTTGTGTGAAAAAGTTTTACAAAAGTGTTTTCAAAAGTGGGAAATGGTTTCTGCCATTCCTAAAAGAAGGAGAATTATATCTCCAAATGCCTTTTTCAACAAAGATATAGAGATGTTGTATTCTCTATGTCTAAAAGCATCGTTTGCGAAAATTAAGCCCTATAGTCATATATAGCAGCTATCCCAGTTTTCGAAAACGCTTTTATTGCATTACCATGAAAACTTAAGCCTGGTGGTGGTCTTGCGAGTACGTAATTGTACTCATGGCTGTGTCCCTGGATATTCCAATGTCCAGATTACAACTAGGAGATGTACGGCGAGGAGAAGTACGCCGACGACTACGCCAACTGAGTGTCACCGGTCAACTGCTCTGTGGGAATACGTCCGGTTGTGACGAGGGCCGACGCCAGCCGAAAGCTTCCGCTATATCGTAGTTAATTCTGTCCTGCGTGACGATGGTTGCAGACTTGGTCGTGTGACCACCATTTACGTAAGTCTTGTACAAATCGAGTTGGATGATGTAACTCTGTATACCATGTTGGTTATGTGATCGCGATGTACTGATCATTGGGATCGTGATCTGTTTACATAACGTGGGCACCTCGGACTGGTAAATCTGAGGGGCCCTTACGCATAATCTATCTAAAACAGAACATCCGCAAAGACGAATTTTTTCGAGGCACTTACGACGCTCAGATCGAAAAACTTTGAACTAACGAAAGATTCAGACATACATAAAGATTACGCAAATTTTCGTATTTAATTAACAATCTGGTGATTTTAGGAAATTCGTACAGTAAACAGCAAAAATCTGTTTCTGCGCAGCAATCAATATTTAGCATCATCTTAACATTAGAGGCTACTCTTGGCACAACAATGCGAAAAAGTAAAGATACAAAGGAGTTGCTACAGAAGTAAACAAAACCTTGACAAAAACTGAAAACAAAAGAGAATGGGTTGCCTCCTAAAAGCATTTTCTTTAATGCCTTTTAGCTAGGCTATAAATTTTTAATGATGCTCTCATAAAAATAAGAGTTGAAAAACAAAGAGTGCATCTAGAGGAAATATCAAACATATTTAAGTCTAACCCACTTCCTATGCAAGGGAATCTTGTAATAAAATAAATTGTTGAAGCATAAAGCAACTAGCATAGAAAGACGAAACAAATGCAACTTCAAAACTTTCAACATAAAAAGAGGTGTTTTAGTAACTTGAAAACTTTTACGACCATATTTTCCTCTCTCATAATAATTTTCAGTAGCATAATGAACAAACTCAACAATATAACTATCACATAAAGCATGCTTTTCATGATCTACAACCACATAATTTTTATTAGGCTGAAAAACAGCGGGGTCATTAAACCCACTTTTGACAATAGTAGTATAATAAATATCATTAGGCAATATAGGACCATCATCAAGAGCATTATCAATATAGCAGTCTTCCTCCTTAGGTAGGCATGGAGGGCAATCAAATAATGTAAGAGTTAAATAGTTACTATCTTTAGGAGGTAGATCCTCTTTTTGTTCTTTACTCTCCTCCTCTTTTTCATCCAATGAGATCATAGTTTCAGTAATTTCTTTCTCCATAGGTCACTGAAAGGAAGCAAGTTGTTCTGGAGAATAAGTTTTCTCAAGAAATTTACTGATATAAGGATTATCATTGTAATATTCAAGGCAGTAACCAAGTATCTCGGAATTCTCAGACTTATAAGGGGCATCATTACCCTGAAGCACACAAGCAATTTCATAAGCAACCTTAAAAACAAAAAATTCTTCAATTTTTTCAAGATTGATAAAGTCATAGTTTCCCTTAGCATAAGAAGTCAAAGTCTCATCATCATTATAATCACATTGAAAAGGGAGGTGTTTATGCCTCCTACCGTAAAAACATTCATTAAAGCATCAGGATTCATTATAAGTAGAGCACAAGTTTCTAGCAAAACAATTTAATTTATATATATGTACCCATAAGTGTTCCCCTTTTCGGGACAAGCGGTATTCCTTATAATAATTTTGTTGTTCCTCCGTGAACCCACTTAGCCAACAAGATTTTGTTTCCATTGATAGCAAGTAAACAAATAGACATAATAACAAACCGAAATAAACTAGATGCAGGAAACTAATTTTTTTGTGTTTTTGATAATTAAAAGCAAACAAGATAAATAAAAAAACAAAAACAAAGTAAAAAGATTGGAAGCGTGAAACTCCCCTTGCAGAAGCCTGCTGTCTGCCCGGCAACGGCGCCAAACGACCAACATATGACCATTTCCATAGCATAGTTTGTGATAAATTCCCTACATTTGGCACATAGGTGTGCTTTGGTATGGGCAAAAATATTGCCGAACTGAGTTTTTTTCAAATTATTTGTATAAATATCATTTTTCATTTTCTAAGTGCCGAAAATGACTTTTTTTGTAAAGCAAGTACAAAAAATATGGTTCGAGAGCCTGCGGCGCCACCCACCAATTCCTTTCGTGTTGCGCCATGTGGAGTGCGAGGTGGCCGCCAAGGTGCTCGGCCTGACCGTGCCAGACCACGGCGCCACGCTGAATTTCCTCGTGGGGAAGATCGGCCGCGACGCCACGGCAAGGTCGGACCCGACAGAGTCCACCTGGGATATAACACAAGCCACTCATCAATGATGAAAACTGTTACCGATAAATAAAAGAGGACCATAAATTAACGATTAATAGCCATACCGATTTCACAATAACCCTTTTAAGCAATATAAGTTCACACAAAAACGCTAGGCAGATTCCAGAGAAGCATTGCATTATAAAATGAATATACGCTTACTACTGGTACGCCCTCTCTTCTAAAATCATATCTTTCGTTTACTAAACCCTAAACCCTAAACATGAGTAGCACATAGAAAGTTAGGGTGGGCTATTTAGATCATGTCTGTACCAATCACGTCTTGTGACCGAGCCGTTCAGGTACCGTGACGGCCGCGTCACTGTGGACTACCGACGCAGAGTTCACGGTGAAGGTAAAACCTTGAGAACTTTGCCGTCCGGACCCCGATCGAGCTAGTTTTTCTTTCATGGCTCTAGAATGACGTGCCACACCCCTAGAGAAAGCAGATTTACAAAATTGGCCCGATGGAGATTTTTCTAAAATTCGCTTATCGTATGCTAGAGAGCAACGTTCGTTTCGGTGAAATCCTACACTTCCTTCGAAGATGTCTGCGGCCACCCACCCTCGAGATGAGCCGATCAAAACATGAGTAGCACATCGAAAGTTAGGGTGGGCTATTTAGATCATGTGTGTACCAATCACGTCTTGTGACCGAGCCGTTCAGGTACCGTGACGGCGCGTCACTGTGGACTACCGACGCAGAGTTCACGGTGAAGTTAAAACCTTGAGAACTTTGCCGTCCGGACCCCGATCGAGCTAGTTTTTCTTTCATGGCTCTAGAATGACATACCACACCCCTAGAGAAAGCGGATTTACAAAATTGGCCCGATGGAGATTTTTCTAAAATTCGCTTATCGTATGCTAGAGAGCAACGTTCGTTTCGGTTAAATCCTACACTTCCTTCGAAGATGTCTGCGGCCACCCACCCTCGAGATGAGCCGATCAAAACATGAGTAGCACATCGAAAGTTAGGGTGGGCTATTTAGATCATGTCTGTACCAATCACGTCTTGTGACCGAGCCGTTCAGGTACCGTGACGGCTGCGTCACTGTGGACTACCGACGCAGAGTTCACGGTGAAGGTAAAACCTTGAGAACTTTGCCGTCCGGACCCCGATCGAGCTAGTTTTTCTTTCATGTCTCTAGAATGACATGCCACACCCCTAGAGAAAGCAGATTTACACAATTGGCCCGATGGAGATTTTTCTAAAATTCGCTTATCGTATGCTAAGAGCAACGTTCGTTTCGGTGAAATCCTACACTTGCTTCGAAGATGTCTGCGGCCACCCACCCTCGAGATGAGCCGATCAAAACATGAGTAGCACATCGAAGGTTAGGGTGGGCTATTTAGATTATGTCTGTACCAATCACGTCTTGTGACCGAGCCGTTCAGGTACCGTGACGGCCGCGTCACTGTGGACTACCGACGCAGAGTTCACGGTGAAGGTAAAACCTTGAGAACTTTGCCGTCCGGACCCCGATCGAGCTAGTTTTTCTTTCATGGCTCTAGAATGACATGCCACACCCCTAGAGAAAGCAGATTTACAAAATTGGCCCGATGGAGATTTTTCTAAAATTTGCTTATCGTATGCTAGAGAGCAACGTTCGTTTCGGTGAAATCCTACACTTCCTTCGAAGATGTCTGCGGCCACCCACCCTCGAGATGAGCCGATCAAAACATGAGTAGCACATCGAAAGTTAGGGTGGGCTATTTAGATCATGTCTGTACCAATCACGTCTTGTGACCGAGCCGTTCAGGTACCGTGACGGCCGCGTCACTGTGGACTACCGACGCAGAGTTCACGGTGAAGGTAAAACCTTGAGAACTTTGCCGTCCGGACCCCGATCGAGCTAGTTTTTCTTTCATGGCTCTAGAATGACATGCCACACCCCTAGAGAAAGCAGATTTACAAAATTGGCCCGATGGAGATTTTTCTAAAATTCGCTTATCGTATGCTAGAGAGCAACGTTCGTTTCGGTGAAATCCTACACTTCCTTCGAAGATGTCTGCGGCCACCCACCCTCGAGATGAGCCGATCAAAACATGAGTAGCACATCGAAAGTTAGGGTGGGCTATTTAGATCATGTCTGTACCAATCACGTCTTGTGACCGAGCCGTTCAGGTACCGTGACGGCCGCGTCACTGTGGACTACCGACGCAGAGTTCACGGTGAAGGTAAAACCTTGAGAACTTTGCCGTCCGGACCCGATCGAGCTAGTTTTTCTTTCATGGCTCTAGAATGACATGCCACACCCCTAGAGAAAGCAGATTTACAAAATTGGCCCGATGGAGATTTTTCTAAAATTCGCTTATCGTATGCTAGAGAGCAACGTTCGTTTCGGTGAAATCCTACACTTCCTTCGAAGATGTCTGCGGCCACCCACCCTCGAGATGAGCCGATCAAAACATGAGTAGCACATCGAAAGTTAGGGTGGGCTATTTAGATCATGTCTGTACCAATCACGTCTTGTGACCGAGCCGTTCAGGTACCGTGACGGCCGCGTCACTGTGGACTACCGACGCAGAGTTCACGGTGAAGGTAAAACCTTGAGAACTTTGCCGTCCGGACCCCGATCGAGCTAGTTTTTCTTTCATGGCTCTAGAATGACATGCCACACCCCTAGAGAAAGCGATTTACAAAATTGGCCCGATGGAGATTTTTCTAAAATTCGCTTATCGTATGCTAGAGAGCAACGTTCGTTTCGGTGAAATCCTACACTTCCTTCGAAGATGTCTGCGGCCACCCACCCTCGAGATGAGCCGATCAAAACATGAGTAGCACATCGAAAGTTAGGGTGGGCTATTTAGATCATGTTGTACCAATCACGTCTTGTGACCGAGCCGTTCAGGTACCGTGACGGCCGCGTCACTGTGGACTACCGACGCAGAGTTCACGGTGAAGGTAAAACCTTGAGAACTTTGCCGTCCGGACCCCGATCGAGCTAGTTTTTCTTTCATGGCTCTAGAATGACATGCCACACCCCTAGAGAAAGCAGATTTACAAAATTGGCCCGATGGAGATTTTTCTAAAATTCGCTTATCGTATGCTAGAGAGCAACGTTCGTTTCGGTGAAATCCTACACTTCCTTCGAAGATGTCTGCGGCCACCCACCCTCGAGATGAGCCGATCAAAACATGAGTAGCACATCGAAAGTTAGGGTGGGCTATTTAGATCATGTCTGTACCAATCACGTCTTGTGACCGAGCCGTTCAGGTACCGTGACGGCCGCGTCACTGTGGACTACCGACGCAGAGTTCACGGTGAAGGTAAAACCTTGAGAACTTTGCCGTCCGGACCCCGATCGAGCTAGTTTTTCTTTCATGGCTCTAGAATGACATGCCACACCCCTAGAGAAAGCAGATTTACAAAATTGGCCCGATGGAGATTTTTCTAAATTCGCTTATCGTATGCTAGAGAGCAACGTTCGTTTCGGTGAAATCCTACACTTCCTTCGAAGATGTCTGCGGCCACCCACCCTCGAGATGAGCCGATCAAAACATGAGTAGCACATCGAAAGTTAGGGTGGGCTATTTAGATCATGTCTGTACCAATCACGTCTTGTGACCGAGCCGTTCAGGTACCGTGACGGCCGCGTCACTGTGGACTACCGACGCAGAGTTCACGGTGAAGGTAAAACCTTGAGAACTTTGCCGTCCGGACCCCGATCGAGCTAGTTTTCTTTCATGGCTCTAGAATGACATGCCACACCCCTAGAGAAAGCAGATTTACAAAATTGGCCCGATGGAGATTTTTCTAAAATTCGCTTATCGTATGCTAGAGAGCAACGTTCGTTTCGGTGAAATCCTACACTTCCTTCGAAGATGTCTGCGGCCACCCACCCTCGAGATGAGCCGATCAAAACATGAGTAGCACATCGAAAGTTAGGGTGGGCTATTTAGATCATGTCTGTACCAATCACGTCTTGTGACCGAGCCGTTCAGGTACCGTGACGGCCGCGTCACTGTGGACTACCGACGCAGAGTTCACGGTGAAGGTAAAACCTTGAGAACTTTGCGTCCGGACCCCGATCGAGCTAGTTTTTCTTTCATGGCTCTAGAATGACATGCCACACCCCTAGAGAAAGCAGATTTACAAAATTGGCCCGATGGAGATTTTTCTAAAATTCGCTTATCGTATGCTAGAGAGCAACGTTCGTTTCGGTGAAATCCTACACTTCCTTCGAAGATGTCTGCGGCCACCCACCCTCGAGATGAGCCGATCAAAACATGAGTAGCACATCGAAAGTTAGGGTGGGCTATTTAGATCATGTCTGTACCAATCACGTCTTGTGACCGAGCCGTTCAGGTACCGTGACGGCCGCGTCACTGTGGACTACCGACGCAGAGTTCACGGTGAAGGTAAAACCTTGAGAACTTTGCCGTCCGGACCCCGATCGAGCTAGTTTTTCTTTCATGGCTCTAGAATGACATGCCACACCCCTAGAGAAAGCAGATTTACAAAATTGGCCCGATGGAGATTTTTCTAAAATTCGCTTATCGTATGCTAGAGAGCAACGTTCGTTTCGGTGAAATCCTACACTTCCTTCGAAGATGTCTGCGGCCACCCACCCTCGAGATGAGCCGATCAAAACATGAGTAGCACATCGAAAGTTAGGGTGGGCTATTTAGATCATGTCTGTACCAATCACGTCTTGTGACCGAGCCGTTCAGGTACCGTGACGGCCGCGTCACTGTGGACTACCGACGCAGAGTTCACGGTGAAGGTAAAACCTTGAGAACTTTGCGTCCGGACCCCGATCGAGCTAGTTTTTCTTTCATGGCTCTAGAATGACATGCCACACCCCTAGAGAAAGCAGATTTACAAAATTGGCCCGATGGAGATTTTTCTAAAATTCGCTTATCGTATGCTAGAGAGCAACGTTCGTTTCGGTGAAATCCTACACTTCCTTCGAAGATGTCTGCGGCCACCCACCCTCGAGATGAGCCGATCAAAACATGAGTAGCACATCGAAAGTTAGGGTGGGCTATTTAGATCATGTTGTACCAATCACGTCTTGTGACCGAGCCGTTCAGGTACCGTGACGGCCGCGTCACTGTGGACTACCGACGCAGAGTTCACGGTGAAGGTAAAACCTTGAGAACTTTGCCGTCCGGACCCCGATCGAGCTAGTTTTTCTTTCATGGCTCTAGAATGTGCCACACCCCTAGAGAAAGCAGATTTACAAAATTGGCCCGATGGAGATTTTTCTAAAATTCGCTTATCGTATGCTAGAGAGCAACGTTCGTTTCGGTGAAATCCTACACTTCCTTCGAAGATGTCTGCGGCCACCCACCCTCGAGATGAGCCGATCAAAACATGAGTAGCACATCGAAAGTTAGGGTGGGCTATTTAGATCATGTCTGTACCAATCACGTCTTGTGACCGAGCCGTTCAGGTACCGTGACGGCCGCGTCACTGTGGACTACCGACGCAGAGTTCACGGTGAAGGTAAAACCTTGAGAACTTTGCCGTCCGGACCCCGATCGAGCTAGTTTTTCTTTCATGGCTCTAGAATGACGTGCCACACCCCTAGAGAAAGCAGATTTACAAAATTGGCCCGATGGAGATTTTTCTAAAATTCGCTTATCGTATGCTAGAGAGCAACGTTCGTTTCGGTGAAATCCTACACTTCCTTCGAAGATGTCTGCGGCCACCCACCCTCGAGATGAGCCGATCAAAACATGAGTAGCACATCGAAAGTTAGGGTGGGCTATTTAGATCATGTCTGTACCAATCACGTCTTGTGACCGAGCCGTTCAGGTACCGTGACGGCCGCGTCACTGTGGACTACCGACGCAGAGTTCACGGTGAAGGTAAAACCTTGAGAACTTTGCCGTCCGGACCCCGATCGAGCTAGTTTTTCTTTCATGGCTCTAGAATGACGTGCCACACCCCTAGAGAAAGCAGATTTACAAAATTGGCCCGATGGAGATTTTTCTAAAATTCGCTTATCGTATGCTAGAGAGCAACGTTCGTTTCGGTGAAATCCTACACTTCCTTCGAAGATGTCTGCGGCCACCCACCCTCGAGATGAGCCGATCAAAACATGAGTAGCACATCGAAAGTTAGGGTGGGCTATTTAGATCATGTCTGTACCAATCACGTCTTGTGACCGAGCCGTTCAGGTACCGTGACGGCCGCGTCACTGTGGACTACCGACGCAGAGTTCACGGTGAAGGTAAAACCTTGAGAACTTTGCGTCCGGACCCCGATCGAGCTAGTTTTTCTTTCATGGCTCTAGAATGACGTGCCACACCCTAGAGAAAGCAGATTTACAAAATTGGCCCGATGGAGATTTTTCTAAAATTCGCTTATCGTATGCTAGAGAGCAACGTTCGTTTCGGTGAAATCCTACACTTCCTTCGAAGATGTCTGCGGCCACCCACCCTCGAGATGAGCCGATCAAAACATGAGTAGCACATCGAAAGTTAGGGTGGGCTATTTAGATCATGTTTGTACCAATCACGTCTTGTGACCGAGCCGTTCAGGTACCGTGACGGCCGCGTCACTGTGGACTACCGACGAGTTCACGGTGAAGGTAAAACCTTGAGAACTTTGCCGTCCGGACCCCGATCGAGCTAGTTTTTCTTTCATGGCTCTAGAATGACATGCCACACCCCTAGAGAAAGCAGATTTACAAAATTGGCCCGATGGAGATTTTTCTAAAATTCGCTTATCGTATGCTAGAGAGCAACGTTCGTTTCGGTGAAATCATACACTTCCTTCGAAGATGTCTGCGGCCACCCACCCTCGAGATGAGCCGATCAAAACATGAGTAGCACATCGAAAGTTAGGGTGGGCTATTTAGATCATGTCTGTACCAATCACGTCTTGTGACCGAGCCGTTCAGGTACCGTGACGGCCGCGTCACTGTGGACTACCGACGCAGAGTTCACGGTGAAGGTAAAACCTTGAGAACTTTGCCGTCCGGACCCCGATCGAGCTAGTTTTTCTTTCATGGCTCTAGAATGACGTGCCACACCCCTAGAGAAAGCAGATTTACAAAATTGCCCGATGGAGATTTTTCTAAAATTCGCTTATCGTTTGCTAGAGAGCAACGTTCGTTTCGGTGAAATCCTACACTTCCTTCGAAGATGTCTGCGGCCACCCACCCTCGAGATGAGCCGATCAAAACATGAGTAGCACATCGAAAGTTAGGGTGGGCTATTTAGATCATGTCTGTACCAATCACGTCTTGTGACCGAGCCGTTCAGGTACCGTGACGGCCGCGTCACTGTGGACTACCGACGCAGAGTTCACGGTGAAGGTAAAACCTTGAGAACTTTGCCGTCCGGACCCCGATCGAGCTAGTTTTTCTTTCATGGCTCTAGAATGACGTGCCACACCCCTAGAGAAAGCAGATTTACAAAATTGGCCCGATGGAGATTTTTCTAAAATTCGCTTATCGTATGCTAGAGCAACGTTCGTTTCGGTGAAATCCTACACTTCCTTCGAAGATGTCTGCGGCCACCCACCCTCGAGATGAGCCGATCAAAACATGAGTAGCACATCGAAAGTTAGGGTGGGCTATTTAGATCATGTCTGGACCAATCACGTCTTGTGACCGAGCCGTTCAGGTACCGTGACGGCCGCGTCACTGTGGACTACCGACGCAGAGTTCACGGTGAAGGTAAAACCTTGAGAACTTTGCCGTCCGGACCCCGATCGAGCTAGTTTTTTTCATGGCTCTAGAATGACGTGCCACACCCCTAGAGAAAGATTTACAAAATTGGCCGATGGAGATTTTTCTAAAATTCGCTTATCGTATGCTAGAGAGCAACGTTCGTTTCGGTGAAATCCTACACTTCCTTCGAAGATGTCTGCGGCCACCCACCCTCGAGATGAGCCGATCAAAACATGAGTAGCACATCGAAAGTTAGGGTGGGCTATTTAGATCATGTCTGTACCAATCACGTCTTGTGACCGAGCCGTTCAGGTACCGTGACGGCCGCGTCACTGTGGACTACCGACGCGAGTTCACGGTGAAGGTAAAACCTTGAGAACTTTGCCGTCCGGACCCCGATCGAGCTAGTTTTTCTTCATGGCTCTAGAATGACATGCCACACCCCTAGAGAAAGCAGATTTACAAAATTAGCCCGATGGAGATTTTTCTAAAATTCGCTTATCGTTTGCTAGAGAGCAACGTTCGTTTCGGTGAAATCCTACACTTCCTTCGAAGATGTCTGCGGCCACCCACCCTCGAGATGAGCCGATCAAAACATGAGTAGCACATCGAAAGTTAGGGTGGCTATTTAGATCATGTCTGTACCAATCACGTCTTGTGACCGGCCGTTCAGGTACCGTGACGGCCGCGTCACTGTGGACTACCCACAGAGTTCACGGTGAAGGTAAAACCTTGAGAACTTTGCGTCCGGACCCGATCGAGCTAGTTTTTCTTTCATGGCTCTAGAATGACGTGCCACACCCCTAGAGAAAGCAGATTTACAAAATTGGCCCGATGGAGATTTTCTAAAATTCGCTTATCGTATGCTACAGAGCAACGTTCGTTTCGGTGAAATCCTACAATTCCTTCGAAGATGTCTGCGCCACCCACCCTCGAGATGAGCCGATCAAAACATGAGTAGCACATCGAAAGTTAGGTGGGCTATTTAGATCATGTCTGTACCAATCACGTCTTGTGACCGAGCCGTTCAGGTACCGTGACGGCCGCGTCACTGTGACTACCGACGCAGAGTTCACGGTGAAGGTAAAACCTTGAGACTTTGCCGTCCGGACCCTGATCGAGCTAGTTTTTCTTTCATGGCTCTAGAATGACGTGCCACACCCCTAGAGAAAGCATTTACAAAATTGCCCGATGGAGATTTTTCTAAAATTCGCTTATCGTATGCTAGAGAGCAACGTTCGTTTCGGTGAAATCCTACACTTCCTTCGAAGAGTCTGCGCCACCCACCCTCGAGATGAGCCGATCAAAACATGAGTAGCACATCGAAAGTTAGGGTGGGCTATTAGATCATGTCTGGACCAATCACGTCTTGTGACCGAGCCGTTCAGGTACCGTGACGGCCGCGTCACTGTGGACTACCGACGCAGAGTTCACGTGAAGGTAAAACCTTGAGAACTTTGCCGTCCGGACCCCGATCGAGCTAGTTTTTCTTTCATGGCTCTAGAATGACGTGCCACACCCCTAGAGAAAGCAGATTTACAAAATTGGCCCGATGGAGATTTTTCTAAAATTCGCTTATCGTATGCTACAGAGCAACGTTCGTTTCGGTGAAATCCTACACTTCCTTCGAAGATGTCTGCGGCCACCCACCCTCGAGATGAGCCGATCAAAACATGAGTAGCACATCGAAAGTTAGGGTGGGCTATTTAGATCATGTCTGACCAATCACGTCTTGTGACCGAGCCGTTCAGTACCGTGACGGCCGCGTCACTGTGGACTACCGACGCAGAGTTCACGTGAAGGTAAAACCTTGAGAACTTTGCCGTCCGGACCCCGATCGAGCTAGTTTTTCTTTCATGGCTCTAGAATGACGTGCCACACCCCTAGAGAAAGATTTACAAAATTGGCCCGATGGAGATTTTTCTAAAATTCGCTTATCGTATGCTAGAGAGCAACGTTCGTTTCGTGAAATCCTACACTTCCTTCGAAGATGTCTGCGGCCACCCACCCTCGAGATGAGCCGATCAAAACATGAGTAGCACATCGAAAGTTAGGGTGGGCTATTTAGATCATGTCTGTACCAATCACGTCTTGTGACCGAGCCGTTCAGGTACCGTGACGGCCGCGTCACTGTGGACTACCGACGCGGAGTTCACGGTGAAGGTAAAACCTTGAGAACTTTGCCGTCCGGACCCCGATCGAGCTAGTTTTTCTTTCATGGCTCTAGAATGACATGCCACACCCCTAGACAAGCAGATTTACAAAATTGGCCCGATGGAGATTTTTCTAAAATTCGCTTATCGTATGCTGAGAGCAACTTCGTTTCGGTGAAATACCTACACTTCCTTCGAAGATGTCTGCGGCCACCCACCCTCGAGATGAGCCGATCAAAACATGAGTAGCACATCGAAAGTTAGGGTGGGCTATTTAGATCATGTCTGTACCAATCACGTCTTGTGACCGGGCCGTTCAGGTACCGTACGGCCGCGTCACTGTGGACTACCGACGCAGAGTTCACGGTGAAGGTAAAACCTTGAGAACTTTGCGGTCCGGACCCGATCGAGCTAGTTTTTCTTTCATGGCTCTAGAATGACGTGCCACACCCCTAGAGAAAGCAGATTTACAAAATTGGCCCATGGAGATTTTTCTAAAATTCGCTTATCGATGCTAGAGAGCAACGTTCGTTTCGGTGAAATCCACACTTCCTTCGAAGATGTCTGCGGCCACCCACCCTCGAGATGAGCCGATCAAAACAGAGTAGCACATCGAAAGTTAGGGTGGCTATTTAGATCATGTCTGTACCAATCACGTCTTGTGACCGAGCCGTTCAGTACCGTGACGGCCGCGTCACTGTGGACTACCGACGCAGAGTTCACGGTGATGGTAAAACCTTGAGAACTTTGCCGTCCGGACCCCGATCGAGCTAGTTTTTTTCATGGCTCTAGAATGACGTGCCACACCCCTAGAGAAAGCAGATTTACAAAATTAGCCCGATGGAGATTTTTCTAAAATTCGCTATCGTTTGCTAGAGAGCAACGTTCGTTTCGGTGAAATCCTACACTTCCTTCGAAGATGTCTGCGGCCACCCACCCTCGAGATGAGCCGATCAAAACATGAGTAGCACATCGAAAGTTAGGGTGGGCTATTTAGATCATGTCTGTACATCACGTCTTGTACCGAGCCCGTTCAGGTACGGGACGCCGCGTCACTGTGGACTACCGACGCAGAGTTTCACGTGAAGGTAAAACCTTGAGAACTTTGCCGTCCGGACCCTGATCGAGCTAGTTTTCTTTCATGGCTCTAGAATGACATGCCACACCCCTAGACAAGCAGATTTACAAAATTGGCCCGATGGAGATTTTTCTAAAATTCGCTTATCGTATGCTAGAGCACATATCGTTTCGGTGAAATCCTACACTTCCTTCGAAGATGTCTGCGGCCACCCACCATCGAGATGAGCCGATCAAAACATGAGTAGCACATCGAAAGTTAGGGTGGCTATTTAGATCATGTCTGTACCAATCACGTCTTGTGACCGAGCCGTTCAGGATACGTGACGGCCGCGTCACTGTGGACTACCGACGCAGAGTTCACGGTGAAGGTAAAACCTTGAGAACTTTGCGTCCGGACCCCGATCGAGCTAGTTTTTCTTTCATGGCTCTAGAATGACATGCCACAACCCTAGAGAAAGCAGATTTACAAAATTGCCCGATGGAGATTTTTCTAAAATTCGCTTATCGTATAATAGAGAGCAACGTTCGTTTCGGTGAAATCCTACACTCCTTCGAAGATGTCTGGGCCACCCACCCTCGAGATGAGCCGATCAAAACATATAGCACATCGAAAGTTAGGGTGGGCTATTAGATCATGTCTGTACCAATCACGTCTTGTGACCGGCCGTTCAGGTACCGTGACGGCCGCGTCACTGGGACTACCGACAGATTCACGGTGAAGTAAAACCTTGAGAACTTTGCTCCGGACCCCGATCGAGCTATTTTTCTTTCATGGCTCTAGAATGACGTGCCACACCCCTAGAGAAAGCAGATTTATAAAATTGGCCCGATGGAGATTTTCTAAATTCGCTTATCGTATGCTAGAGAGCAACGTCGTTTCGGTGAAATCCTACACTTCCTTCGAAGATGTCTGCGGCCACCCACCCTCGAGATGAGCCGATCAAAACAAGTAGCACATCGAAAGTTAGGGTGGCTATTTATCATGTCTGTACCAATCACGTCTTGTGACCGAGCCGTTCAGGTACCGTGACGGCCCGCGTCACTGTGGACTACCGACGCAGAGTTCACGGTGAAGAGTAAAACCTTGAGAACTTTCCGTCCGACCCCGATCGAGCTAGTTTTTCTTCATGGCTCTAGAATGACATGCCACACCCCTAGAGAAAGCAGATTTACAAAATTGGCCCGATGGAGATTGTTCTTTCGCTTATCGTATGCTATAGAGCAACTTCGTTTCGGTGAAATCCTACACTTCTTCGAAGATGTCTGCGGCCACCCACCCTCGAGATGAGCGATCAAAACATGAGTAGCACATCGAAAGTTAGGGTGGGCTATTTAGATCATGTCTGTACCAATCACGTCTTGTGGACCGAGCCGTTCAGGTACCGTGACGGCCGCGTCACTGTGGACAACCGACGCGAGTTCACGGTGAAGGTAAAACCTTGAGAACTTTGCCGGTCCACCCCGATCGAGCTAGTTTTTCTTTCATGCTCTAGAATGACGTGCCACACCCCTAGAGAAAGCAGATTTACAAAATTGCCCGATGAGATTTTTCTAAAATTCGCTTATCGTAGCTAGAGCAACGTTCGTTTCGGTGAAATCCTACACTTCCTTCGAAGATGTCTGCGGCCACCCACCCTCGAATGAGCCGATCAAAACATGAGTAGCACATCGAAAGTTAGGTGGGCTATTTAATTCGATCATGTCTGTACCAATCACGTCTTGTGACCGAGCCGTTCAGGTACCGGACGGCCGCGCACTGTGGACTACCGACGCAGAGTTCACGGTGAAGGTAAAACCTTGAGAACTTTGCCGTCCGGACCCCGATCGACTAGTTTTTTTCATGGCTCTAGAATGACGTGCCACACCCCCTAGAGAAAGCAGATTTACAAAATTGCCCGATGGATTTTCTAAAATTCGCATATCGTATGCTAGAGAGCAACGTTCGTTTCGTTGAAATCCTACACTCCTTCGAAGATGTTCTGCGGCCACCCACCCTCGAGATGACCATCAAAACATGAGTAGCACATCGAAAGTTAGGGGTGGGCTATTTAGATCATGTGTGAACAATCACGTCTTGTGACCGAGCCGTTCAGGTACCGTGACGGCCGCGTCACTGTGGACTAACCGACGCAGAGTTCACGGTGAAGGTAAAACCTTGAGAACTTTGCCGTCCGGACCCCGATCGAAGCTAGTTTTTCTTTCATGGCTCTAGAATGACGTGCCACACCCTAGAGAAAGCAGATTTACAAAATTGGCCCGATGGAGATATTTTCTAAAATTCGCTTATACTGCTAGAGAGCAACGTTTTTCGGTGAAATCCTACACTTCCTTCGAAGATGTCTGCGGCCACCCACCCTCGAGATGAGCCGATCAAAACATGAGTAGCACATCGAAAGATTAGGGTGGCTATTAGATCATGTCTGTACCAATCACGTCTTGTACCGAGCCGTTCAGGTACCGTGACGGCCGCGTCACTGTGGACTACGACGCAGAGTTTCACGGTGAAGGTAAAACCTTGAGAACTTTGCGTCCGGACCCCGATCGAGCTAGTTTTTCTTTCATGGCTCTAGAATGACATGCCACACCCCTAGAATAAAGCAGATTTGCAAAATTGGACCCGATGGAGATTTTTCTAAAATTCGCTTATCGTATAGAGAGCAACGTTCGTTCGGTGAAATCCTACACTTCCTTCGAAGATGTCTGCGGCCACCCACCCTCGAGATGAGCCGATCAAAACATGAGTAGCACATCGAAAGTTAGGGTGGGCTATTTAGATCATGTCTGTACCAATCACGTCTTGTGACCGAGCCGTTCAGGTACCGTGACGGCCGCGTCACTGTGGACTACCGACGCAGAGTTCACGGTGAAGGTAAAACCTTGAGAACTTTGCCGTCCGGACCCCGACGAGCTAGTTTTTCTTTCATGGCTCTAGAATGACATGCCACACCCCTAGAGAAAGCAGATTTACAAAATTGGCCCGATGGATTTTTCTAAAATTTGCTTATCGATGCTAGAGAGCAACGTTTTCGGTGAAATCCTACACTTCCTTGAAGATGTCCGGCCACCCACCCCGAGATGACCGATCAAAACATTAGTAGCACATCGAAAGTTAGGGTGGGCTATTTAGATCATGTCTGTACCAATCACGTCTTGTGACCGGCCGTTCATACCGTGACGGCCGCGTCACTGTGGACTACCGACGCAGAGTTCACGTGAAGGTAAAACCTTGAGAACTTTGCCGTCCGGACACCCCGATCGAGCTAGTTTTTTCTTTCATGGCTCTAGAATGACGCCACACCCCAGAGAAAGAAGATTTACAAATTGCCTGATGGAGATTTTTCTAAAATTCGCTTATCGTATGCTAAGAGCAACGTTCGTTCGGAAATCCTACACTTCTTCGAAGATTCTGCGGCCACCCACCCTCGAGAAGCCGATCAAATGATAGCACATCGAAAGTGGGTGGGCTATTTAGATCATGTCTGTACAATCACGTCTTGTGACCGAGCCGTTCAGGTACCGTGACGGCCGCGTCACCCTGGACTCCGACGCAGAGTTCACGGGAAGGTAAACCTTGAGAACTTTGCCGTCCAGACCCCGATCGAGCTAGTTTTCTTATCATGGCTCTAGAATGACATGCCACACCCCTAGAGAAAGCAGATTTACAAAATTTGGCCCGATGGAGATTTTTCTAAAATTCGCTTATCGTATGCTAGAGGCAACGTTTGTTCGGTGAAATCCTACACTTCTTCGAAGATGTCTGCGCCACCCACCCTCGAGATGAGCCGATCAAAACATGAGTAGCACATCGAAAGTTAGGGTGGGCTATTAGATCAAGTCTGTACCAATCACGACTTGTGACCAGCCGTTCAGGTACCGTGACGGCCGCGTCACTGTGGACAACCGACCAGATCACGGTGAAGGTAAAACCTTGAAACTTGCCCCTCCGGACCCTGATCGAGCTAGTTTTTCTTTCATGGCTCTAGAATGACATTCCACACCCCTAGAGAAAGCAGATTTACAAATTGGCCCGATGGAGATTTTTCTAAAATTCGCTTACGTATGCTAGAGAGCAACGTTCGTTTCGGTGAAATCCTACACTTCCTTCGAAGATGTCTGCGCCACCCACCCTCTAGATGAGCCTAACAAAACATAGAGCACATCGAAAGTTAGGGTGGGCTATTTAGATCATGTGTACCAATCACGTCTTGTGACCGAGCCGTTCAGTACCGTGACGTCCGCGTCACGTGGACTACCGACGCAGGTTCACGGAGAAGGTAAAACCTTGAGAACTTTGCCGACCGGACCCCGATCGAGCAAGTTTTCTTTCATGGCACGAGAAAGACATGCCACACCCTAGAGAAAGCAGATTTACAAATTGGCCCGATGAGATTTTTCTAAAATTCGCTTATCGTATGCTAGAGAGCAACGTTCGTTTCGGTGAAATCCTACACTTCCTTTCGAAGATGTCTGGCGCCACCCCCCACGAGATTAGCCGATCAAAACATGAGTAGCACATCGAAAGTTAGGGTGGCTATTTAGATCATGTGTGTACCAATCACGTCTTGTGACCGAGCCGTTCAGTACCGTGACGGCCGCGTCACCCTGGACTACCGCGCAGAGTTCACGTGAAGGTAAAACCTTGAAACTTTGCCGTCCGGACCCCGATCGAGCTAGTTTTTCTTTCATGGCTCTAGAATGACATGCCACCACCCTAGAGAAAGCAGATTTACAAAAATTGGCCCGAGGAGATTTTCTAAAATTCGCTTTATCGTAACTAGAGAGCAACGTTTTTCGGTGAAATCCTACACTTCCTTCGAAGATGTCTGCGCCACCCACCCTCGAGAATGAGCCGATCAAAACATGATAGCACATCGAAAGTTAGGGTGGCTATTAGATCATGTGTACCAATCACTCTTGTGACCGAGCCGTTCAGGTACCGTGACGGCCGCGTCACTGTGGACTACCGACGCAGAGTTCACGGTGAAGGAAAACCTGAGAACTTTGCGTCCGGACCCCGAATCGAGCTAGTTTTTCTTTCATGGCTCTAGAATGACATGCCACACCCCTAGAGAAAGCAGATTACAAAATTGGCCCGATGGAGATTTTTCTAAAATTCGCTTATCGTAAGCTAGAGAGCAACGGTCGTTCGTGAAATCCTACACATTCCTTCGAAGATGTCTGCGGCCACCCACCCTCGAGATGAGCCGATCAAAACATGAGTAGCACATCGAAAGTTAGGGTGGCATATTTAGATCATGTCTGTACCAATCACGTCTGTGACCGAGCCGTTCAGTACCGTTGAACGGCCGCGTCACTGTGGACAACCGACCCAGAGTTCACGGTGAAGGTAAAACCTTGAGAACTTTGCCGTCCGACCCCGATCGAGCTAGTTTTTCTTTCATGGCTCTAGAATGACATGCCACACCCCTAGAGAAAGCCAGATTTACAAATTGGCCCGATGGAGATTTTCTAAAATTCGCTTATCGTATGCTAGAGAGCAACGTCGTTTCGTAAATCCTACACTTCCCTTCGAAGATGTCTGCTGCCACCCACCCTCGAGATG
>CAMZMU010000077.1:49635153-49704153 GCA_947311845.1 Poa pratensis | reverse complement strand
AGTGTTCTCGAACCGAGGGTAACACACTTAAGGTCTTGACGACGCTAGGAGAACGTTTTGGAAACATCGGAGTGGCTTAGGTATAGAGATAGGAGGTTTCGGAAAAGTTCCGGCAAGAACGGAAGAGTTCCGGGGAAGACCGGAAAAGTTCCGGGGAGACCGAAGTGAGTTCGGAATGATCCGGAAAATGTTTCGGAGTCATGGGAGATTAAATAATATGTAAATATATTAATTAATGAATTATATATATTTATTTATTGATTTAATATTAAATAAAAGGAGAAATTGGGGCTGCATGCCTTAATGGGCCTTAAAGGGCCAAGAGGGGAAGCTTCCCCCCACAAGGGGGTGCGGCTGGGCCATGGGGGTGCGGCCAGCCCATGTTGGCAGCCGCACCACCCCCTCTCTCTTTTAGTCCCACATTGCCTAGTTGAGGAGAGGTGCAACCCCTCTCCTTCAATAAATAGGGACCCGGATTAATTGGAAAAATACATAGAAAATTCAGGAATTAATTCCGGTTGGCCCAGGCTTCTCCCTAGTCCAATTCCTCCCTCCCCATCTCTCGACGTGCGCGGTCCCAAGTCTGGATAGCGTATACGGGAGACCTATAAACCGCAGCGCACCGTTGTGCTGCGGGATTCCACCCAAAGTTCTCGCTTCCGCTATTCCGGCTGGATCGGGGAGCCCGGAGGTCATCGTCAAGGTCCGTATGTGTGCGAGTACTCGGAGGTGCTGCTCTCTCACGAGTTCGGCACCAGGAGCTTCTTCATCGTCTCGCTGCCCCGTCTTCGTCGCGCCAAGTTCTCCGCGACCTTGAGGTCGGCTACGTACGTCTTCATCGGAAACGCTTGTTGCGGGAGCGTCATCCCCGCTATCGGTCTACAAGGGTATGTTGTCGTTGTCTCCTCCATTACAGCATTACTAGATAGATAGATCCTGGCTAGTTTATGGTGTTGCGATAGTTAGAAAAATTATTGTTTTCTGCTACGAACCCCATCAGTGGTATCAGAGCCGATCTATGCGTAGTTTTGCTGGTACGGTTAGAACACATGTTGAATGTGGGCATTGATTCTATAAATTGTTACCGTCTCGCGTGCACTTGCTAATGTTGTTGGCATCGAGTTGATGAAGCGGCCCGGACCGACCTTACGCGTACGCTTACGCGAGACTGGTTCCGCAACACATATGGCTGGTTCCATATATGCGGCTAGCGGGTGTCTGTCTCTCTCTCTCTTTAGACGGCTTAGCATTTTCAATGGAGGGCCCTGAAAAGGGTGTAATAGAGACAATTATTTAATCGATGTTGTGGTTGTATGATCATAGGTAAGAAACGGTTCTTTCACGAAAGCCCTAGCAGCCACGTAAAACATGCAAAAGTAAAGGTAGAAGCGTCTAACTTTGTTTTGCAGTGGGGGCAATTTTAATATGACATGGTCACGGTAAGTTTTATGTTATCGGAGGCAAAAGGTGGCACCGTAGACTCGGAGCACAGCCAAGGCGTGGCGCCATGGAGGCCAAGACGCGAGGCCATGTCATATCGCACTTCATTACATTATTATGATATTGTTTGTTGTGTGTGTGCATCCTATATTCGATTGCTTATATATATTATATATATACAACGGTAGCAATAATAGGATGATCCCTAATGAAACACCAATATTGTGTTCTCCCTTAGTGTGCACCACTAATAAAGTTCTACGTTACGGGGTACACCGTTCGCGGTTTCGGTCGCTTTCGGTTACACTCGTCTCTTCGTTCGCATACGGTGGGTGTAAGCCACGTTGCACACGCAGATACACTAAGGTTAAATTGGCGAACCTAGCATGTAGAGTACATGGCCTCGGAACACGGGTGATCGAAAGATCGAGCATGAGTCGCATGACTGTTGCGATTGGCACTGCGTTGCCTACCTTTGAAGTTATGCTATCTGCCTGATCGATGGGGGTAGCGTAATGGATTAGGATCGTGTAATCACTAAGACAATTTTAGGATGATTCTCATAGTGGAGTGTATTTTGACAATGTGATTATAAAATAAACTCATATTTTTATAAACTTAGCCTTATCTAGTCTTTGCAAATTATCTCTGTAGATCATGCCTTATCCTAAGGAAGAATGTCTTGAGTTCAACCATTTTATTAGAAAAGGGAATCTCCGAGACGATGGATCCAACTTCATGACGTGGTACAGAAACCTGAAGGACGTCCTCTACCAGAACAACATTTCTTACGTGATAGGAGAATTCTTAGGAGATGACCGGGAAACTTCGCAAGTGCAGAGGCGAAAGAGGATTTTCGTCAACGTCGTGACATTTGGAATAGTGTTCAAGTCACGATGTATTGCTGCATGGATCATGAGCTGAAAAGTGAGTTTCGCCATATGGAGCCTATTGTGATGATAGATGCTCTTAAAACTTGGTTTGCTGATTGTCGTCGTATTGGCATCGTTGATAGGAGACAGGGGTCCTCTAGCCAAGGGAGTACGTAGGGCAAGAAGGTGGACGTCGTCAAGGTCGGGATTGTACACGGCGGTTTACCCAGCTTCAGATCTCGCTACGGTGGCGAGACCCTACGTGCTGCTATAACTCACTATAAGGCAATAGCCGTGTTACAGGTTACAATGAGTTGGTTGTATGGGAGAATCTATCAACGTTGGACGTGCCCTAAAGGCTTCCCGAGGTCTGGCTTATAAAGGCGGCCAGACCTAGGGTTACAAGGAAACTACGTGTCCGGCAAGAATACAGAGTCCTAAACCTAGCCGGCAAGTTACCGCCTTCTATCTTGGACTTGGTGGCTTCGTGGGCTTCAGTCTTGGGCCTCCTTCTTGCCGGCTGCCAACTTTGTCATCCGCCAAGTTGGTCATCCGCCTACTTTGTCATCCGCCAAGTTGGTCATCCGCCTACTTTGTCATCCGCCAAGTCTGTCATCCGCCAAGTTTGTCGGCCGCCTGGCAGGCACAAGCCTTCACTGGACTAGCCGGATTTGCCATGCTGGTGATACCCCTAGTTGGTATATCCCCAACATTAGCCCCCGGAAAGGTTTAAGTTCTCCAGTTGCCGTCTTCGTCTTGAAGGATATCCGTCTTGTTTCTTGAATTTAGGCGGCTGAAGAGCTTGAAGCATTCCGAAGTTGAAGTAGGCGGCAATCCGTCTAAGTTGCCGGACCGGTGCCGCCAACATGGGAAAGACGGCCTGACTGCTGTCAAATGTTGATGGATCAAGCCAACAGTTAGCGCGTTCACGTTGCTCTGGTTCACGACAGTTTGAACATACAGAGAGGTGGAACAGTGCCATGAATGTTGTTTGTGCTACAGAGGTAGTCATGACAACTAGGCGGCTATACCACGGAGGCAGCCGTGTTGTTGACAATAAAGGCGGCCTTGTCGCTGACGACAAGGCGGTTGTGCCATGTTAGCAATTAAGCCAGAACATGGAGCTTTATTATTTTGTACCAATCGATGTCTTCCCAAACTGGCCAGGTTTGGGCGATTGGAAACAACAACTAACAATCTGGCGGCCATGTCGCTGACGACAAGGCGATTGTGTTGCTGTCAACAAGTTGGTTGTGCCACGGAGGCAATAATGGTGGTCGTGTCGCTGACGACAGGGCGGCCGTGCCACGGAGGCAGCCTTGTTGCTGAAACAAGGTGGCCGTGTCGCTGACGACAAGGCAGTGATGATGGAGCTGCATATCGTGCAGCCGCGAAGGCATTGTCAAGTCAAGCCCCAGAGTATCTGGCGAGGGAAGTGTTGATATAGATCCCCCAGGCTTCTTTTTAGCCAGAGTTTTTCTTGATCCGCCTATCTGCAGCCCCCGAGCGTTGAGTCGACATACTCGAAAGTCGGCTCGATGCTCAGAAGAACTTGTGGCGTTGTAGATCGAATGGTTGTAGTTGCCGAGGTTTGTGCCGCCTTGACGGAAAGGCGACTCCATACTTGATGAAAATGCTGCTTTGCAGCCCCCAGGCGTCAAGTATCCTGCACAGTAAACATAGCTGCATTAAGATGTACTTTTAATGTAACTGAATAAGTTGAGGCCTGAGCCAGCAGTTTTTTAACAAACACTTATGGGTTGTAAATTTTAAGTGGCCCGCCTTAATATTTTCTGGCCTATATGCTTAGCTTTTTGTATGTTGGCGGTACCTCATCACAGTTACTTTAGCTGTGCCAACCAGGTGCAATACCAATTAGTTTAGACACAGAGACTAAAGCCGGCATGTTGGTGCCAACGACATACTACTAGGCAACCCACATATAAACAATCAGAATAAGGATATTAGGCGGTGCAAAATGATTGCTTAATTTGGTCCGGAGACGGCAAGTATCGAAAAGTTTTGAACCACCTAGCACTGAGCAAATTTTGGGTAACTTTGATACTAAGAGTATATGATCATATGAAAAGACAAAAGACGGCATGATCTTAGAGCATAATGATCAAACCATAGACTTTTATTTCATGACCATATAAAATTAATTAAATGCTATAAAGAACTTAGCTTTTTTGACGTTTGCTGACGTTGATGTCGAGGAGGTCGAGGCGGCAGCCCCCAGAAAGTAGGTGGCAGCCCCAGAAAGTTGGCGGCAGCCCCCAGAAAGTTGGTGGCAGCCTCCAGAAAGTTGGCGGCAGCCCCCAGAAAGTTGGCGGTAGCCCCCAGAAAGTTGGCGGCAGCCCCCAGAAAGTTGGTGGCAGCCCCAGAATCAGTCCAGTAAGGCGGCGTGCCATGTCGGAACGCGACGATAAATATGCCGGACAGGCGGCGTGCCGCGTTTAGCAATTAAGCTAAAACACGGTGCTAGACTGTTTTGTACCGATCGATGTCATCCCAAACTGGCCAGGTTTGGGCGATCGGAAATAACACCTAGCGATCTGATGATGAATGCGCCTAAACTGGTCGTGATGATGGCGGCGTCCCGCCTAACATTGCTGACACAGCCAGGGTTTGGCGACTTTAAATGCGATCTGACCGAGGACGTGAATCGCGCCGAAGCGGATCAGCCGGCTAGATGCGATCTTGACGATCGGAATCGTCGGCTGCGGACAGCCAAGAGTGATCCCGCCTGGATCATGACGCCGGACGCCTTATGCCCCACGGTGGGCGCCAACTGTCGACGTATTGGCATCGTTGATAGGAGACAGGGGTCCTCTAGCCAAGGGAGTACGTAGGGCAAGAAGGTGGACGTCGTCAAGGTCGGGATTGTACACGGCGGTTTACCCAGCTTCAGATCTCGCTACGGTGGCGAGACCCTACGTGCTGCTATAACTCACTATAAGGCAATAGCCGTGTTACAGGTTACAATGAGTTGGTTGTATGGGAGAATCTATCAACGTTGGACGTGCCCTAAAGGCTTCCCGAGGTCTGGCTTATAAAGGCGGCCAGACCTAGGGTTACAAGGAAACTACGTGTCCGGCAAGAATACAGAGTCCTAAACCTAGCCGGCAAGTTACCGCCTTCTATCTTGGACTTGGTGGCTTCGTGGGCTTCAGTCTTGGGCCTCCTTCTTGCCGGCTGCCAACTTTGTCATCCGCCAAGTTGGTCATCCGCCTACTTTGTCATCCGCCAAGTTGGTCATCCGCCTACTTTGTCATCCGCCAAGTCTGTCATCCGCCAAGTTTGTCGGCCGCCTGGCAGGCACAAGCCTTCACTGGACTAGCCGGATTTGCCATGCTGGTGATACCCCTAGTTGGTATATCCCCAACACTGATCAAGTGAAGCGTGAGCAGTACAAGCAGCTGGATAATTTTCTTTCACTCAAGATGGAAGAACATACCTGCTTGGAAACACATTTGTGCAGAATGTTTGACATTCATGATGATCTCACAAATACATGTGGCTATTGGATGGCGGATACTTTTGCAGTACAGGCAGTGTTGCGTTCTCTACCTCCGAGCTATGAGGAGCTTGTCGATGAGTATGTGATCAAGAGTGATTCACTCCTCTTCAATGATTTCCTGGTCGAGATCAAAGATGTGGAGGTGGAACCCATCGAAGGAGAAATAGATGACACGCAAGGTATATTTGATATACAAGTTATAATTGTTATTTCTTACACTTGGTTATATTATAAGTCTTTGATGCTTATGTCCTGTTTTATTGAAACAGCACCAGAATATAACAAGATTGCTGCAGAGTACGACATGATGTTGCGGAATGATGGCAAGCAAATCGGTTGATGGCCAAGGAGTTTCCACGCCCATAGTTATCAGTTTTGATTAGTAGTTTTGAATAAGAGTTTTGTAGTCGAATTTAAGAGTGATTGTAATAAATATGTCTTATATTCGATAAGACAAGTTATTCATATGTGTAAGAAGACAAGCAAGTTGTTTTATTATGAATAAAGTTTTATTATGATCATACTTCGATTATGAACAAGTTATTCGTGTATTAATCTTATTGATAGCATGGTGAATATAAATGCTAAAATAAATATCCTAAGTCGATAATAAAAGTCACTACCGAAATATTTAATCATGTGAGTGTTGCAAATATTTTGGATATTTGATCTTGTGTATTTGCACACATTATGTCTAGGAGACATGATGATTAAAAAATATTGATATGTCAATATGAGAAGAAATTTGATTTGAAATCATGCAAGATGATTTTTAAATTAAATTAAGTAGTGAAAATTATTATTGAAACCCTTATTGTATGACTAAGTAAATAATAGGTATTTACTAAAAGGATACAATTGTCTGAAATTATTTGATTTGATCAAAAAGGATTTTTCGGAGTAAAGGAGGATATAAAATCAAGTCATTATAATTGGATTATAATAACAAGGATTTTAAAGATTTATTTTATCATGAAAAGACTTGTGAAATTCGGTTCACAAAATTATGATGCTATAATACATCAAGCATGTTGATTTATATAGACATTATAATAATACTCTATTTTGAATAAAGTATGGTCTTAAAAGTTATCTCTTAATAGTTTGGAAGTCACGTAGAATGTTTTTCGTTAGAATTAGTAATCTCCCTTATTTTAAGCCTTCACCTAAAATTCGTATGAACGACAATATGTTGTGTGTCATGGTTTATAGATTATATGATAATGCGAAACTATGTATGAAATAGTTCTTTGTAAAATATTCATAGGAATGAATATATGTTTCATATGGCAAACACCAACAAGGGCAAAACTAGTATTGCTAACTTGGTGATCTGTTGAAAACTAGTTTCAAAAGAGAATATGAAATAGAGAAAAGCTTAAATGGGGTAATTGACCTCATTCGATTTGTGAGAGAAATATTGTTTTCGGAATTTGTTTCGACTACAAGACTCCACAAACAGAAATGAAAATTGATGATATTCGATTATGGTGTTTTCATGTAAGGAGCTTTTATAAATAGTAGGCATTAAGAATATTTTATGTCCGGTCACAGATTAATATTCGTGATTTAATGAGCTTGTTACTAGAACAAGGGATACCTACGAAATACAAGGAAATAGAGGTGAATACCAAATTCGAATCATGACTAGAGAGTCATAAATCCAAAAGGTTGCATTAAGATTATGGTAGTAAATGTTGCTTAAATCTTATTAAGTAAAAGGTTACTTGATTTTTCACATGACAAGTTGTGTGAAAAGAATGAAACCATGAGAAGGACATAAAGTTAATTTTGTCATGAAGAATGTCTTTGACAAAATCAAAATTGTTTTGACTGCATTGGATGTAGACATGCCTAAGTCTTTTGGATTTGTATTAACAAGTATAATACATTGTATTTGGAATTTTCGAATTGATACATGATCAAGGATTTCGGTTATGACCGAAATATCGAAGGAAATTATATCTGTATAATTTAAGTGGGAGTAGGACAGCTTACCGGAATAATATGGAAGTAACATATTGTTAAGTGGGAGCTTGTGGGCTTCACAATATGAAATGTGTTTGACATTTTGAGTGGGAGCATTACAAGTTACACAATCTCAAATGTAATGGACATTTTGAGTGGGAGCTAAGTCAGGTGTTTATATGTAAATGACATATAATAGATGGTACTAGGAAAATGAATTAGAAGTAATTATGGAATTACAAGAAAAATCATATATGTTTTAAAATATGGGTATCTGTTTCGAATAGATCATTTTAAAAGAAGTCAAGGTGTTTTTCCAGATTAGATTCTGATGTGTCAGAATAAGAAGTGACGAGGAATTGGTCCTTGTAAATCTGGATAAAGTAATCATGGTTGTAAAATATGCTGCACTTCTATGCCATGATAAGGTGGCAGCATATTAACCATATTATATACTCGAAAAGATATGATTAGTATTCTTACAAGAAGAATAAGCGCTGAGGTGAATGTATGATTCATTATTGGTGAAACCAAAAGTATCCTTCATTGTTTAAAAGAAACTGAGGATATGAGGTTATTTCATGTCTGAAAAAGGATGATGAGTTTAACAAGTGTTATGTTAAAAGGATCAACCTAAATGACAGAAAGAAATAAGGATCAAGTCGTTATAGGATAAACTAAAGGCATTAGATTGACGTTGGAATGTCAGGATCTACTTAGGTAAATATAGAAGTATATAGATACTGCAAGAGTACATAGAGTTGGTAGAGAAAAGGTATTCTCTAAAACTGGGTGTGTTTAATGCAATTAACTGATATTGGATCAGAGTAAGCGCAGGGAAACAAAAGTCTCACTTAGTTACCAAATATGTATATCTGTTATAAAGATAGCATGATGATATCAAATAAGGTGATATCAATGGTTTGCAAAGAGCTTACGGTTATGAAAGGTTCAGGCCGAAGGAAACCTCTTCCACGAGCGAGCATTGTCATAAACACTTATACAGGATAAGGTTGTATGACTGGTATAGAAATGCAGCTGGTGTATTTGTACTCTAGTGCAAGTGGGAGACTGTTGGAGATATGCCCTAAAGGCAAATAAATAATAAGATTTATTGCATTATCTCTTTAAGTTTATAAATAGTTTTATACCATGCTAGAACTGTATTAATCGGAATTGTTAATACACGTGTGGTATGTAGACAAACCAGAGTCCCTAGTTAAGCCTCTAGATAAACTAGTCCATCAGTCAATGGATGATCGTGATTTCCCGATCATATTGCATTAACAGTTGATGATGGAGTCATTTTATTGGGAGAATAATTTGATGGACATTACCCAAAGTATTGCAGTAGGATCGTATCACTTAGTTCAACACTGCAATAGGTTTATGACGTGGTAGCTTATTCCTTAGACCGTGAGATTACATCAAGTCGCTGCTTCTGAAAGATACGGCTGATCGCACCAAACGTCTTGTCTCATACACATGACAATAAAGGTGACACTTTCGGGTATTGGAAGTAAGTAGTCGGGGCGAGTGATCAAGAGCGGGATTTGTTCATCCGTGTGATGGATTGATATGCTGGGCCCACTCGGTGAGATTATATCTGTAAAGCTGCGCAGCGTATGACTAGGTCATTGAGATATAATATCATGGGAACGAGTAAAGCAACCTTGTCGGTAGCGAGATAAAACACAACATCGGATGTTGACGATCGTATCTCGGACAAGGAAGTATCATGGAACAAAGGGAATGACCTTATTCTACCTATAAATGTTAACCACATCCTTGGAGGGTTCTCACTCCGGTTACTGTAGCTTAGGCAGCTTATCCTGGCCGTCCATCCCCACCGTCCAATCACCCCTGGCCGTTGGATCGTCGTTTTTTCCGTTTTTCACTCGCTGGCACACACGGCAGGTCCATGACATGTGGGGTTTCGCTCGGCCCGGGCCCACGTGCAGCGCGTCGCCCGCGTCGCCTTTCTTTTCGCGCGCGGTGAAACCCTAGCCAACCTCCCGTCCCCGCAAGCCCCCAATCCCGTCGCGACTCTCTCCCCCAATCCCCTCGCCTATCTCTCCCCCAATCCCATCTCCTCCTCACGTGAGATCCACCGCCGCCGTGCCCTTCCTCCTCCGCCGCCGCTGCCTCTCCTGCTGCTGCACCACCGACTGTCTCCGTGCCTGCAAGGTCCTCGGACGGCGGCGGCGGGCGGCCGGCCTGCGGGGCCGAGGGCGCACAGCTCGACAGCTCCCCTTCTGCCTCCCTCCCTCAAGCTGCAGAGCTGCTGGTATTCCTCTCCCCATCCCTCAATCCTCGAGCCCCGCACGGCCGCGACCCTCCTCTTCCTCTGCCGCCGCCTCTTCTCTGCCCATCCTCTCGCTCGTCCGCGACGACGGCGCCGCCCCATACTCTCTGCCGTGGATGGGAGAGGACGATGGGGGCCGACGGGCCGTGAGGCGATGGAGGCGTGCGAATCGGGAAGTAGATGCCCTGAGCGTTCTTGTCCCGCCTCTCTCCCCTGAGGGCCTATTGTCTCCTCTTACCATTGTAATTTTTTCAGATTGAAAATATCCAGTTCGTTTAATGCCAAATCAGATCGATCTAATCATTGTTTTCTTCCTCGATTGTTTTCTTCCTCGTAGGATTTGGTTTCTCCGCTTGGGAGCAGGTAGGGAGCAAGCAAGCAGCCACTGAGAAGGCCGGCATATGCTGAGTGAGAGCTGGAAGGAAGAGGAGGAGGTAGAGATGGAGCAGAAGGGGGAACAAGAGGAAACTGAGGGAGGGAGGAAAAGGAGGTAACGAGGGATTCGATCTACTGCTTTAACAGCAGAGGAGGAAGAAAATGGGCAGACGAACGGGAAAGGTCAGTGCCTCTATCGTCTCACCCCTCCCATCCTGCTCCAAATCCCGTGTGCTTCCTTCTTAGGTTCTTGCATATGGATTAGTTTTTCCTTGCATCATTCGTTACTAAACTTCACATTGGGTTCAATGAGATAAATGTCCAAATATTTTCAGGATTGTGCATTTTTTTTTGGAGTCCTTCGGTTCAATTGCTGAATTCTGAGATTATGCTCAAGAGAGTGCATACTTATGTAGGTAAACCATGGAAAACGCATGCAGCGGTGTGGTCTCCTTCAGGGCAGGGACTGGCTGCGGTTGTGGCAGCACCAGGTTGGACGGTCGGAGAGCTGCTGCAGGAGCGAGAAGATCTCCTCCAGGTGATGCTGGAGGTGTTTCGGCAGCATCGGGAGAGGAAGAGACAGGAAGGAGATGTGAAAGAAGTCCGTGCAGGTCACCCTGCCACACAGGTTGCTAATTTCACTTCACATCCTCTTCCGGCTGAACGGGTTAAAGTACCTTATTTGTGGAAGGAATTTCCTGTACCATGTCCAAAATTTGGATCCATATTCCATATCTGATAGTTCTGTTGTCTGCACACCTTTTATAAATTTTGTCAATCATATGATAATGTTGACTGGGGCCAAGAACATACATTCTATCTGCTTGGAAGTACTAACTCTGTGGTGCTTGGAAGAACAAACAATAAATACGTGATCAACAACCAGCACTAATTGAGTCGTCTAAAATGTTAATCCATATGCGATTCTTGTTCACCCATCTAGGTTTAGAGCAGAATGTGGGTTCTGTATTCAGAAGAGGGACTATGGCCCTATGAGAGAGGTTTGTATTTATAAGGATCTCCCGTTTAGTGAACTTTGGACCATTTATTGTTTTATATAGTTCATGATTTGATTGGAAAACTTAATTGTATGTGACGTTTGACTTAATTTTTGCCTGATTCGTGATGGATTTCAGGTTTTGGTGGTCTGTTAATGGCCATTGGTCGACCTGCAAGTAAGTTTGCTATATCAGGCTGAGTTGAGTAACTAGCCATGGGGAAGGAGCAGCAGGGCCAGCTACAGGTGGACCTGGTGGCGCTTCCGCCGGTGGTGGTCACCGTCGTGCTCCGGCACTTGAGGTGGTGAGCCACGGCCGTCGAGGACTGTTGGTTTGCCTACGAGCAGCACGTCTGTGGCGCCATTGTCCTCCCACCCAGGAGTTTCCTCCACTTATTCCATGGCCAGATCGAAGGTCACATGACCTAGGTGAGTTTCTTTTGATTTCCAGCAGCATATTCTTGCATTGAATGAATTGGGATTTGGCCGTCACAGATGCAAGCTTGGGTGAAAGAACATGTGGAAAGATTTCAGTTATTTTAGCAGCGGGAAAGTCTGATTGTTTTTATTCACTAATGCTCTTTGCCTGGATCCAGCGCTAATGAATAATAATTCTTTGTAGGATAACCATCATGCATCAGATGCATCACATTCAGCTCAGAATTCGTTGTTGCTCTTCGGGAAGGACACCACGCGGCCAAGGTCTCCGGCGAGCTGCTGCACATGGACATCATCGTACACACGACCGCAGCAGCAGCAGGATCAGTCTCCTGCGGCCGCCGTAGCAGCAATATCAGTCTACCGCGGTGGCGGCTTGGTGACCATCGTCAAACCAGGCAGGGCTAGGGATCAAGGAGACGAATGGCCGTCAAAAAATATTGGTTAGTGTTTTAATTCAGCATACCAACTGCACTGTTGCAAGTAATTGGATGGTTAGAACTTATGTAAACTCTCTACTGTAGTTAGAAGGGTGATTTCTCATTTTGCTTATAGAGGATCAGACTAGAATGTAGAAGTGCAAAATACTGATCCGGATTATTTCATCAGAGACAGATGAGATGAATGAATAGATCAATAATTGCCGTGCACACTTCTTATAGTATTGAAAGAATTATTGTATCCTGATATTATTAACAAAAGAGTACCACGTATTTTCCATTGTGAATGATACAAGAAATTGGTGATTAATGACCGAATGCCCGGTTTCGTCATCTCTAGGCCACTTGATTTGTTTGTTAGGATCTACATATATTTTCATATTGTCTCCTGAAACATGGAATTATCCATATTTGCATATGATCTTATAATAGGCCGGGGTTCTTTCTCTTTTTCTTTCATACATCAGTCGAATGCCCGGTTTCGTCATCTCTAGGCCACTTGATTTGTTTGTTAGGATCTACATATATTTTCATATTGTCTCCTGAAACATGGAATTATCCATATTTGCATATGATCTTATAATAGGCCGGGGTTCTTTCTCTTTTTCTTTCATACATCAGTGAGAAATTTTCAAACATGTTTCATTTCTTATGGCTAACATGTACAGAGCAGACCAAGAACAAAAAGTGATGGGTGAAGTGCTATCGATATTTCCATATGTCCAACATGTACAGATCAGACCAAAAACAAAGATTGCTTATGCTGCAAAGGTTTTAGTTGACACATAATCAGGTATATTATTGCTTTGCATTTTAGCTAATTGGCTATATACTTCCTCTTTTGTACCTAGCTTTGCACATATGAGGTTTAACAATAGGTATATTTCGATATGTTTATATGGTTTTTATTTAGTTCCGCAGTAGCATATTGTCTTGTTTTTCCAAATTCATGGCTACAAGATTGTTTATTGTGCTCTCGGTCAATAAAAGTCATTTTGATTGATCATGTGTGAATGTGTATTAGTTGACATATTTACCTCACGCTTGGTCTTTTTAGTTTGCGATTTGCTAGATCTGAAGTATTTATGGTTATTTTGATAGGGGGAGTAAAGTGATAATTTTATTGGTACAGGGATCTGGGAGAAGCTAGCTAGGGGAAGGAAAGGAGAGTAATGATATGTGTTATTTTCACATCGATTGAGCTGCACTTTTTCAGGTGGTTCACTTGAGCAGGAGAAAGTGGATCGAAGCAAGCATCTATCCAAGCTTCACAATGATGCAAGTGGCTATGCATTTACATATCCATTGGCTCGTCTGTTTGGTTGCAAGGTCATTTGGTAAACCTGTTATCCCAGAATCATTTCTGACATGATGCTCTATTATGTTTGTAAGTGTGTTAGCCTTTATGTACTCACGGTTTTTCTCTACCAATGTTCATTGTTTGTTGGACTGTTGCTACACTGCGGCGCCGCATATTGTGGCTTAGCGTGCGGCGCCCCATACCACTCTGACCAAACATTTTTCCTTGTTTCTTTGGCATGTAAACTAAACCAAGGGAAATAACCATTAAAAGACCAATCAAATGCCATTATTTTGTTTAATAAATCTATTAGTATGTACTGGTAAATGTTTCTAAAGTATTGAGCACCAATTTGAAGTTTACCTCTGTTTCAAGACGTGTGGATTAGATGTGGATTAGATATCTTTGAATTGTCTCTTTTGTTCTTTATTGCTGGATTTGCTAACAAACTACCTTTTGGATTGCTGATTGCTTTGCAGGCTTATTCGTTTTGGTTCAGATAGAAGACCTTCAGGCTTAGGAACATTTTGAGACAATTATGTTGTTGAATACAAAGGTATATAATTGGTTCCTCCACTCATGTTGCTATGTTTTTTTTCGTCCTTAAAATTGTTGTTCAAGAGATTAGAGTTGGTGAAAGTGTTGTTCAAGGCAATTGTGTTGTTTACCGATTAAGCTCCCAACTCCTTTTGGTTATTCAAGCAACTTCTGTGACCTTATTTGTTTCTTTACAGATGTCATTGGAAAGATCAGCACGGTTTCAGATTTCATCCCTGTCCAGTTTATGCATCGGACAATGGCTTCAGACTCAAGGATGGTTATACTCAAGGACATATTGTAAGCTACTACAGTTATTCTCTATTTTGCTATTCGCCCAGTGTTTTATTTGATGGTTTCTGTGCCTGATAAAGAGCACATTGTGGGGTTATCGTGTTGTTGAATTTGACGCGGTCGCAGTCCGTGCTTTGCTGAACTTTTAGCTGGACTAATGTATTTGCATTCCCGAGCATGTAACTGTGCTGTGTGAGGTGTATATGAGTTGGTGCACTGTAATTGCTCTCTCTAGCTGCTAGCTGAACCTTCTGCTTACATTTCCCTTTCTCTTGTCTATTTAAGACTATCTACATCATGCACTGCTGTAATGTTGTCAATTGTTAGGCTACAGTCCTGCAAAATTTGAATACATGCCCAGCCCAGGACAACAAGATCAATAATAAATTGTGGGTGTGTGCAGTATATATCGTTTTGATCATTTTCCTATAAGATGCTACCTAATAAAATGGCAGGATTCCTGTCGGTTTAATTTAAGTTATTTCTACATGGATATCCTAAGGACCTACACCTACTGCATATTCCTATCTGAACTATTCATGCCCTGCTTTTACTGCCGCGCAGGGAATACGCGTAACAGCGGCATACAACCTCGTCTACAATGGGTACTTGATTAAACCTCCCACCGGGTATGAACAAGCTCGTCTACAATTGGTGCTTGATTAAACCTTCCAGCGGGTATGAACCAGTAGTCCAGTACTTAAATTCACTTCTTCTGTTTAGCGTCGATGCAGAGTTAAGCGCAGTGTGTTGCTCGTCAATTTACCATGTTCCTTTCATTTTTGGTAGATGATTATTTCAGTGATTGGCTAGAAGCCTAGAAGTGGACAGCTATGCTGTAAAGCACGCAGAAGAGCATGTTTACTATCTCAGTAGACAGGTTCAAAAAGTTACAAGAGTTAAACACCACTTAGAGAATTACATGTTTATACCATGAAGCAGAAGTGCCTTGATGGACAACTCTTAGCTCCATCTGGTTCTACTCCTGTCAGTGATATCAAGCAGAAATGCGCTGATGAATAGCTCTTCACTCCATCTGGTTCTACTCCTATTTGTGGCAAAAAGCAAAAGTGCTCTGATGAACAACTGTGGGCTCCACCTGGTTCTACTTCTGTTTATGCCGTGAAGCAGAAGTGCGCTGATGAGCAACTGTTGGCTCCACCTGATTCTACCCATATACCACAAAACGTTGTCAAGAAGGTTAGCTAAGCTTTAAACTATAGCTAACAATGAGTTACTCCAGCATTGCTCTCTTTACTGATACATATTATACTTCATGTTGATATTGTCCTGAACAAAATTGAATCAGGGGACACCGAGTGGGAATGGGATACCTTTTGTTTCTTTGACAGAGAGGGGCTTTGCTTTTGCAACAAACTGGGGACATCTTCGTAGGCGAAAGAGTATGTCTCTCGATACCATTACATGGCTGCTTTGTTTTGTTTTTCATTGTTGCTTCCTCACGTGACATGCATGGATATGTGCCCTCTTCTCACTAGGAAAATTCTCGGTGCCAATCCCCATTCCAGCCCTTGCTGCCTCTTATCGGAAAAACGGAAGTTGATCATTGCTTTGAGGCGTTCTCAGGCTAAAGCTGCTACCCTGCCCAGCCTTCCTATGTTAGATGGTTTATCTTCAGAAAACATGTCTGCTGCTGTTACTAACCTTTCTGATGAGGCTGCATATGTTAGACAAAATCACATCAATGTAAGCAGGCTTCTGTACTTTTATGTTCCATTGTTGTCTCCCATTTCTTCCCATGTCAACAAGAAATCAACCTTCTGTATTTCATAGAAAGTTTGCTTGATTTTCCAACTATTTTCTGTGTATGTACAATACTCTATGTTTCGTCGGTGAATATATGGTGCTAATTTTTGTCTTCATTTCCATGAGAGACATATTGTACTGAGTAAAGTAATTATTAAGATATGCCTGGGTATATTGATTTCAGTTGCTGTTGGTGTGCCAGTGTTAGTTCCGATGCTGTTGTAAATTGTTTTATTTCATGAATCTTATAGGTATGCATTGATAAATTACTATGAATTATCAATGCAGTTTTTTGTGTGCCTTGGACGAGGTTAAAGAAAACCATTTCCTTTTCATTGTTCATCCTGTTGTATTCTGCAATCGCTGAGTTATTGTTGTATCAGACTGCGATCCATTACATATAACTTAGCGTTACCAAAATAGTTTTCACGTAAAGAAAAATCCTGCATGATTCTGGTACTAGCACAGCTGGATATCTGTATTGTCATACAACAACATATGTCAGCAAACTCATGGCACAAAATCCTAGCTGAATCAGTCATGCAAACAATTTATTTCTAAACCTTAACCACGTCATGTGGTTTCAGTGAAATATAACAAGAGGAGTGTATTCAGGAGGGTTCTCATCATTCAAAAGGGATGGATCAACTTTAGCGCAGCAAAGCAGAGAGTTGCCCACCCACGAGGTAACGCCATGCATAGCCAAAGCATCAGCTTGATACCAGAGATCACCGAACACAGAGACACCGTCGTCTCCGACTCTCACCTTGAACACACGAGGTTCACGAGTCAAAAGATAACAATAATTTGTACAAGCAGTTGTTTATAGGGTGTAGTGTGCAATCACAGGAAAATGTCCACTCTATAATACCAATTCAACATGATACTTCTTAATACACAAATAATTTGAAGGCGTGGGACATATCATTTACGTAAACTAAAAATTAGCACATTCATTTGAACTACAAACTATGCATGCTCCCAATTAGGGAATAGATTTAGCTAAAATCGTAGACAATAAACCCTATACTAACCATACGAATTTCAAACAACTACAACACTATATTTATAATTTATAAAGCTTAAGGCCGCATTACAATATTAAACCCAAAACCTAAACCCTAAACAAAAACAACGCTATATTTAAAATTTATAAAACTTAAGGCTGCACTACAGTTTTTATTTTGTCACCTGCGCCAGTGGCGCAACCGGTCATCTAGTCATGTTAACGGTTCACAGATAATTCAGAGGTGATTTATTCTAGAATGCCCAGGGGCCGTCATAGTCATCCAGGGTTCCCTGACGGTCATTGGCGAGAGGGTCTCGACCATGTCTAGAGTGTTCTCGAACCGAGGGTAACACACTTAAGGTCTTGACGACGCTAGGAGAACGTTTTAGAAACATCGGAGTGGCTTAGGTATAGAGATAGGAGGTTTCGGAAAAGTTCCGGCAAGAACGGAAGAGTTCCGGGAAGACCGGAAAAGTTCCGGGGAGACCGAAGTGAGTTCGGAATGATCCAGAAAATGTTTCGGAGTCATGGGAGATTAAATAATATGTAAATATATTAATTAATGAATTATATATATTTATTTATTGATTTAATATTAAATAAAAGGAGAAATTGGGGCTGCATGCCTTCATGGGCCTTAAAGGCCCAAGAGGGGAAGCTTCCCCCCCCACAAGGGGGTGCGGCTGGGCCATGGGGGTGCGGCCAGCCCATGTTGGCAGCCGCACCACCCCCTCTCTCTTTTAGTCCCACATTGTCTAGTTGAGGAGAGGTGCAACCCCTCTCCTTCAATAAATAGGGACCCGGATTAATTGGAAACATACACAGAAAATTCAGGAATTAATTCCGGTTGGCCCAGGCTTCTCCCTAGTCCAATTCCTCCCTCCCCATCTCTCGACGTGCGCGGTCCCAAGTCTGGACAGCGTATACGGGAGGCCTATAAACCGCAGCGCACCGTTGTGTTGCGGGATTCCACCCAAAGTTCTCGCTTCCGCTATTCCGGCTGGATCGGGGAGCCCGGAGGTCATCGTCAAGGTCCGTACGTGTGCGAGTACTCGGAGGTGCTGCTCTCTCACGAGTTCGGCACCAGGAGCTTCTTCATCGTCTCGCTGCCCCGTCTTCGTCGCGCCAAGTTCTCCGCGACCTTGAGGTCGGCTACGTACGTCTTCATCGGCAACGCTTGTTGCGGGAGCGTAATCCCCGCTATCGGTCTACAAGGGTATGTTGCCGTTGTCTCCTCCGTTACAGCATTACTAGATAGATAGATCCTGGCTAGTTTATGGTGTTGCGATAGTTAGAAAAATTATTGTTTTCTGCTACGAACCCCATCAGAAACTTCCTCCCGCCGCTTCCGTCCCCGCAAAATCCATGGCCTATAAAGCTTGTCCTCCTCCTTCCGCCGTCTCCTTCTCCCCCGCTCCTCCTTCTTTGCTCCACTCCCGTGAGAGACCAGTTAGGGTTTCCTGCGGTGGTGTGCATCATGCCTGGTTGGATCCCCGGCGGGCTTCCTCTCCGTTCCCCGGCCGTAGATCTAGGCTGAGACGCCGCCATCGCATCTCCTTCCTCACCGGGACTCCGAGGGCCGAGCTTCTTCTTCCTCGGTTCGGGCGTTGAGCAAGGGTTTGTGTTGTGCTGTGCGGTGCGGATCTGCTTCCTCTTCTTCCCGGCCTGCTTCTTCTTCGTCGGTGCTTCGCCCGTGTCCGCCAAGGTGAAATCGATCCCCAAACCTTTCTCCTCTCCTCACTGCGTAGTTGTTAGGGTTTAGTGTTCGTTCTTCCGTTGCTCGATTTGTTCTATGTCGATGATGTTTCAATGTTCGATGATGTTTCCTTGGTCAATGATGTAGTCCACTGCACTGGGAGGCTTGTTTAATCAAGCAGCCGTGCAATTTTTTCGAGTTAACAAATCTCTGTTGAGGCCAGCCAGGGCTATCCAAATGTTAGATGTTAATTTCACTTAAATGCATGTAGATGGATGCTTTTGCTGAGAACCGTGCCATGATGGTCCAGCAGGCTACTAGCATGATCATGTCCATGGTCAGTGTTGTTGTTTCCACCATGAAAAGGAAAAGGAATTACCCTGATAGTGATGATGAGGCTGAGCCTAACCCTCTAATGTATGACATTAGGAGTGATGCTGAGGCACACAGACAGCGTACCCTTTTATCCATATACCATTCCACTGATATAGAGTGCCTATCTGTGATAAGGATGAAGAGACAACCCTATTTTGCCTTGTGCAACCTTTTTAGAGAGAGGGACCTTCTTCGGGATAATGCTGGCGTTTCAATTGAGGAACAAGTTTCCATGTTCCTCCTTATAATATGCCATAACCAAAGGTTCAGGGTAGTGCACCTTGCATTTAGGAGGTCCATTGAGACGGTCCACAGGCATTTCCACCAGGTTCTTTATGCTGTTTGTGAGCTTAGACATTAAATGATCAAGCCTCCATCCACCCAGACCATGCCAAAATCCTTGGGAGCCTGTTGACACCAGAAGTGGAAAACGGATATACCGCAAGCGTACGATAGTCAACGTAGCCTTCACCGGGAACATTCCAGGTATCGTATTTTCCACAGGGAACGTGAAGTGAACTAACAAGGCTCAAGGTCGTCCAGTGATGAAACGAAGGGTCTAGGATAATAGGATAGAGAGGTTTAGCTAGCAAAGATATCTAGTCATGGTATTCTAAGTATAAAAAGGTTATCACCTCCTCCCTTACTGGGGGCGATAGTCACAACAGTAGATGATTCAAAGGTTATCACCTCACTCTCTACTGAGACGGCTACCCTCCTACCCCGCTATTATGGACAACTTGCCTAACAACACTTACGAGGAAACTATACCACTAGCAAGGCCTGTCACCCCTTCGCTAGATGTCTACACAGTGCGACAAGAAGCTTACACAGGCAAGATATAGTATAGACACCACGTCTACACCAATCTCACTACTCTAATCCTTGCAAGGGACTCGAGCACTTTACTAAGTAAAGCAGTGTACCAGTAAAAGAGCATATACTTAAAATACTAAAACCAGAATATCAAATACTAGAAGGACTCAGATGTATTACTTACAAGAAGCTCGCATCCACTGAGGCGCACCTTGTAGAAGACTCCCGATAGGCTGGGACTCCTCCTTGGAGACTCCTCACTCTCCCTCTACTAACATAGATAAAAATACTAGAGAGTGGCTTTCTCCTAAGAGCATCTCCAAGAGTTCCCTAAATTAACCTGGCATCTCTCTTTTATTGGCAAAACAAGAAAAATTGCTCTCCAATAGTTTGGCAAATCCCCTTGGCAATTTTATCAACTTGCCATTTCATCCCTCCGCACGCGCATCTTTACGCGTGCGTATCGCGTTGCTATCCCCCGTCACGGCGCGCCCTGGACTGAATTCTCACGCGCACCGAGAAGATGCTGCTGCTGGTCGCCGACAAAGCCTAAAGCTCATGTCAGTTTGGTGCTGTGTCGCCGGCAAAACCTGCTGCTGGCTGACAGATTCTAGAGGCCGGGTGAACCTGTTGCCTGAGCCGACCGACAAGCTCCTGCTGCTGAACCTTTGTCTGCTGCACAATCTAGACGGTGACAACTGCACCTTTGCCTCCCTGCAAAACTAGTAGTACTACTGCTGTCCAGGTAAAAGATAAGGATGATCATGTGCAACGATGTGCAAGGTTCAGTCCTGATGCTACAAAATCCTAATTGGTGACCTCTAGCGGCGGCGTGCAAGGTTCAGGAGATGGATCACGCGTGACCTCAACTATTCCCACCGGTTAACAACATTTATGGTGGGCCCTTCTCTATTTTTTTTAATTTGCCAACTTCAATTTACCAAACCATTGGAGATTAACTTATTTTTTACTTGTCATATGCTTTTGGGAGTTGCTAGAACACAAGATTTGCGAAGTTATTTTTGTCAAACTCTTGGAGATGCTCTAAGTTCATGCTCTAAAGTGAAGGCCTATGGGGGGTATTTATAGGGGGAGGTGGAGTAGAGGCTACTCCACCGCCATATCATCAATCCGTGTGCCTCCCATCCTCCACCATTGGATAAACCGACCTCCAAACCGCCTTGGATGGAGGTCAGGGATGCATCCAAGCACATGGAGGCATGCACAAGGTCGGTGGAGTGCAGCTGAGCTTCGGGGCCCACAAAGGGGGGGTCGGCCGACCCCCTATGACAGCCCTAGCCCACCTGCTATCTCCGGTGGTGTCCCTACGTGTCATAGAGTGTGTCTCATGTGTTGGTTCACGTTGGTTCCTTCGTTGTGGGCCCATGGATCCATGTGACTTCATCTTTTACCGTTGAGAGGAAATACACTTGTGATCCAAGGGTGGAACTTGCTTGGGACTGTGTTGGGAGGATCCTGGTTGTCTGGCAATGGCTGGGGTGGTCCCACAAGGGGGTCAGTCGATCCCCCTTTGGTGGAACCAAAGGTCCATCTTTTGCAGGTGGCTTCTAGATGCAATTCTAAGCACAATGGTGGTGCTGGGCCCACCAAGGTGGGGTCGGCTGACCCCAACATTGTGCCCATCTTTTGTACATTGTCTCCAGAAGCTATGATATTGATGATTGTGAAGTTGGTTTGTCATTTGGCCAAACTTGGTTGGTTGCCCAACCTTCGCATGGAGCTTCCGGACACTGAAAAGTACCTGTTCTGAGTGCCTGCAACCAAATAATGACAAGTACATGTGGAACCAAGTTATTTGTACCTAAGTCACTATGTGTTTGGTGGTTTCCTTCCAGAAAGAATTTCTTGTTGACGGTTTTGATGGGATAAAAACATGGTATAACTACCGTCAATAGAGCCACAGGTGGAACCCATACTTGAAGGTAAACCCATATGCTTCTGCATGTTGTGATCAATTTTCACAAATAATACTGCTGGTAGTCATTGTAGTTCACCCTTTTTTTAGGACTGTGTTGGTGCCATAGATGGTACCCATGTGTTGGCAAGAGTGCCTAGACGCATGCAGCAACCATTTAGAGGAAGGAGGAAGGACCCAACCCAAAATGTCATGGCAGTTGTGGACTTTGATCTCAAGTTTACATATGTTCTAGCTGGGTGGGAAGGGTCAGCTAATGATGCCCTAGTGCTTGCAGATGCCATTGAGATAAATGATGGCTTTGTTGTGCCTGAAGGTAACCTGCCTACATGCCCTCATCACTTGTACCCTGACCCATTCCACAGTAGTGACCTTAGGTGTTTATTTGGTTTGTTGTAGGTAAATTCTACCTGGTAGATGCAGGATATGGCTACAGAACTGGCTTCCTGCCTCCCTACAGGGGGTCAGGTACCATTTATCTGAGTATGGCCCCAGAAATCAGCCCACAAATGCTAGGGAGTTGTTCAACCTGAGGCACTCCTCCCTTAGGGTCACAGTTGAGAGGGGATTTGGGGCACTCAAGAACAGGTGGAGAATGTTAGACAACAAGCCTTTTCATCCATACAAAACTCAAGTCAAGCTTGTCTTGGCATGTTGCATCCTCCACAACTGGATCCTAGACTTTGGGCAGGATAGTTTTGTCCCTGATGAAAATTAGGTGCCACCAATTCAGCACAACCACACTGCTGCTGATGACCTTCTGTCCCAAGGCACCCAAGCCATGGTTGAGAAGAGGGATGCTATCTGCAATGCTTTGTGGGCTAGAAGGGGAACCCATAGGACCTGATTTGTCGTCCTCTTATGCATGTTAATTCTTGTTAATGTCTTATTTGGTAGCCCTGGTATGAAACACTTTGATTTGTGGTGATGATGTAATAATTTGTGGACAAAGCTGAGACCAAACAATGTTTATTCAACCAGTTGTAATTTTATTTGGTTATTGGTTCTTATTGCTGCTGTGATTCATCATGTTGTACTATAATTGTTGTATTTCTGTTTATATCAACTGTTAGGATGTCTTATGGTTCTGTTGAGGGGGCTGGTGGCCTGGAGGGCTTTGTCTAGGTTGTGTTTGATGAGGCTCAGGTCCAGCAGCAGACAAATGCCCTCCTTGCTGCTCAGAATAACGCAGCTGCTGCTGCTGAAGCCCAGCCAGCACCACCAGCAGCTCCAGGACCCATGAGGTGGAACAACAACTCATCTGGGTTTGTGCTGAGGAGGATGGCATAGCTTGTGAGTGATGGTAGTAGGCTGACAAGGTGTTTAAGGACAAGGATGTCAACTTGGTTGCCAAGTACCTCAAAGAGTTCACTGGTGAGGTGGTCAGCCCCACTCAGGCGTACAATCACCTGAGGAAGTGGAGGCAAAGGTGGGGTAAAGTGAGCAAGCTGAAAGACTTGAGTGGGGCTCTTTGGGACAATGACCTGCATGTAATCATGCTTGTCGGGGAGGTGACCCACGGATAGGGTCATGGCAGGGCGTAGGTTGATATCCAGGAGTGGACCGGGTCATGGTTGACCGACATACATGACCGGCATACCATGACCGACATACATGAGGTATGTCGGTACAGCCTTGTCTTATGTGCAGGTAGGAGGAAACCGAGTTATGATTATCCGGCTTGGCTAAACCGGCGTAAGGAGGGTGCCTGTGATCTCGGATCGTGCGTGCGCTAAGTCAACGAGGGTGTCCCATCCCTGCAATCACGGAGCAGGAACGGCCATCACGGTGCAAGTTGCGAGATGGCGGCAGGCTTTCCCCCTTACCGCTGACCACGCGTGTACGTGGAACAGTGCTCAGGTATGGGGGAGGGCATGTCCTGTCCTTGGCAGAGGCGACAGAGAAGACACCGAGGATGACATAGGAAGGACTTTGGTGACCATAGTTGGCAGCTCCATGATGCTTCCCTGTAACCGGGGCACCAGTATATAAGGTGCCCCACGCCCTCCTGTGTGAGGGGCATCCAGAGATCGAGAGGTTAAGAACTCAGCTCACTCTCCTCCTGGCTCACGTTCGAGCTTCATCTTCCTCTAGGTAGAGATTTTCCATAGTTCATATAGAGCTCCTGAAGCACCTATGTATCCCGGTTGATTATCCATATACATCCAGATAGGCAGGAGTAGGGGGTGTTACCTCCTCACGAGGGCCCCGAACCTGGGTACATCGTGTGTTTGTTTTGTGTCTTCCGTGTGCGTTCTTCAACGCACCATCCCTCCCCGGTACCAACAGCGTCCATCGGCCCCAACTTAAGCCATCCTATGGCATCTACCGTGATACTACCACGACAATGCTAGATGTTGAGCACTACCAGAACCATATCAAGGTAGTGTCCTAGCTGTTAACCTTAATGCTAAAACTATTGGGGTTGGGTTTTTTGGTAGTGACCTATATGTTGACTCTTGTGAGGACCACCCTAAGGATGCTAAGTACCTTAACTGTCCTGTTAGGTTTTATGTTGAGATGGAGGCCATCTTTGGCCATGCTATGGCCACAGGGAAGCATGCCTTAGGTTCTGGTGAGGCTCTAGGGCAGAACCAAGCTGACAGTGTTGCTGCCAAGGTTGAGGGGGGTAGCTTCAAGTATACTACTGATGCCACTGATGTCCCAAGCAGTAGCAAGGCCACTGAGAAGATGACAGACACTAGTGTGGGCACCAAGAGGAAGAGGGGCACTTTCACTGAGGATGAGAAGCTCCTTCTCATGACCATGTCTGATGCAGTTAACAATGTGGCCAATGCACTTAGAGAGACAGGCCCAGCCCATGTTGATGCTAGCCTATACCTTGCTGTGATGGAGAGCCCTGGGTTTAGTGAGGAGGCCCTCATAGTAGCCTACACCTACCTGCTGGACAACAAAGCCTAGGGCAGGGGCTTTGTTGGCATGAGTGACAGCCATAAGGCAATTTGGCTTAGGACCTTCCTAGCCAAGAACTACTTTGTGTAGTTCTTGGCCATTGCTGGGCTGCTTGGGATGAGAGGGGGTTGACTGTAGAGATGTATAGTTCCTCCACCTCCCTCCTCCACTCTCTCTTCTTTTAACTACAGTTGACACACTACACTGTAGACTTTTGTGTAGGTAGGTTGGCTAACTTGCTGTTGTCTTGGAGTTTTATTTTGCTGAGAGGGTGGCTAACTAGTTGGATTTGGTTGTTGGATGGACAACATTTGAGCCCTAGTCTGTTGGGCTGGAACTTGGTATTGTAAGACTTATTTTTATAGCCTCTGTTGGCTACATTTCTACTATATTGCAATCATGTTTCCTTTGCTGTCAATTTGCTTTTCTCTGATTATTGTCTTTGTCTTGGTGGCTCATGAGGGGATGGAATTGGCCTATGATGCAAAATTACATATGAGGTGCCTGTTGTTATTCTTTGCTATGTGTTTCTTTCATGCCTGCCATCAAACTCTTGTGAGTCATCACTCAGCTGCAACACCAAGCTGTTGCTTGAGATGATGGCACTGAATGACAGCCATGAGTTCTTATGTGGTTCTTTGTTCTTTGTTCGAATTTGATTCTTCATTTGGATGGCAGCCACCTGTGATTTACCTACTGGGATAACTCCACCTTGTCCACAAGCTGAGGCCAGCAAAATTTGCAACTTCTTTCATCATTTTCAATGACTAATTGGTTCCATGAAGTACTGTTGAGAGGTAGACATTTGAGATGCAAACTGATGGTTATTATTGTGATGTAAACTGATGGTCCATATCAAAAATTTGTTGATCTTGCTTCAAATAACTGTGATCTTGCTTCAAATATGTTGATGGTGTACTGTTGGTGGTAGTTGGGATGCCTGGGAGCTCCCCAGCCAGGCCGGCTACCAAACACAGCCCCGTTTGGGCGGTTGGTGGCAGTTGGGTTGCCGGCCGGGCTCCCAGGTGGCGTCCAAACACAGCCACAGCGCGGCCTACCTCTCTTGGACCAGCCAACCAGACATGAGAGGGTGGCCCTCTTTTGCCTGGCTTTGGCTGGCCATGGCCTGGGCGCTGGGCCGGGCTCCCTTCGGCCACCCATCCAAACACGCCGAAACAGACCCTACGTAGCTAACAGTCACAGTTTTGTTTTATGCAATTCAGACTTTCTGATTGGCATTGACGGTTGAGATGGAGTAGCACGAAATAAGATCAATTGACTCGAATCAAGCACGTTCTTGCTGTTGCTTATAACCCAAAGATTTGCCGTAGTAGAGATGCCGCATTATGCTAAGCAAACAGTGCTTTATTTGGCATATTTCATGACTTTACAGACAATTACTCGATTGACGTTATTCATTATGTCATAAAAAAATAGTCATTATTATTTTTCAACACAAATCTAATGACATCAATTTTATGCTCTAGAAAATTGTCTCAATAAAAAAAATTGCGGAGCACTTGTTCCAATGAAACAAAATGCACCTAATTTCAATCGGATTGAGTATATCACAAGCACCACAAGCGACTGGGCAGCAGTTGACATGGAATGATAACGAAGAACAGAAGCAGAATATCAGCCCTTGATTATTTGTATTAACACCAGATGACAACACTTAAAACAAGAATCGAGATATTCAAATCGTTCACATCACTCCTTGGCTCACACTTGAAAATTGCTCTAGCTAATCTCCTAGCAAGGCCCAAGAACCAAGCACAAAATTAAACTCAGGTCTTAACAAGTTCCAGATACTGATGCACTGTATCTAGTGCGATTTGACATACTCCTGCACTATGTTAAGGCCTTCAGATTCTTCGCCATAGTTTCCAAATGAAGCAGCCAAAAACCAGTTTTTGCCTATTATAATCCACAGTAGTTGCTTGTAGTGGTACAGTAGGAAATCAATAGTTACCTTGACGACAACACAGGCAGACCTTGTTTGCGAGCTATGTCAGCGAGCTTATTCACATTCCAAGCCTTGTCTCGGTAACCAAGATGGTGAAGTTGAGGATTTGTTTGGCCAAAATCCTTGAATGCATCTATTACTGAATCTATTCAGGAAAGTAATGATCATCTCCTCCATTGCTGCATTAGGTTTATACTCCTCATCAAGTTGCCCTGAAGCTCCGGGTGTGTCAATTTTAGGTGATGCCCCACCCGGCGACATTACACAAAGAGGTTGCAAGCCTGGTTCAACTTTCAGCCTCTTACTCAAATCATAAGCAAATGATGGAATATCAGAGGAGAGTTTTGGATCACCACCGATAACAGAAGGATTAAGCATATCACCTTATTTGATTCTGGATCTCACTTTCCTGCACGATTTTCATCTCACTTTGTGTCTGTCTTTACCCTGCGACCACCAATCCAGCCAGTTCAATGGCAAGCCGTCTATTTTCCGCTGTTGTGTTGTATGGTAATCCTAGACGACTAAGAGAGTAACCATCTGCTCTCTGCAACTATAAAAAAGGTCTGCATGGCGAACAATAAGCTGGAATATGTGAATCATGTTTGGAATTGAATGCCCCTCCTCCACAAGGACTTTCTTGGTGTATCTGATCCATATCGGCAAGCGGCTATCACTAGGAGGAAGTCTTCTCGGAAGGGCAGGCATGAGAATAGCGAGAGCTTGCTTCACCAGTAGCTTATTCTCTGGTTGGCATGTCCGTAGCAGAGTGATGAAGACCTGGGGAAAATGATGTCACATTTGTATCCAGGCATAAGAAAATGACAAGAATACACAATTATTCTAAGAGAATTTGATGTAATACCTGTAAAATAATCTTTTCAGGAGCTTGATAGGACTAAGAAGTGACAAACATTCACAAAGGTCCACTGTTTGATGGAGTTATCTTCACGCTTCAGATGGTTCCAACCGAATTTTATGAGTTCCTTTCGATGGTGAATCAGATCATTCTGTAGATATTTCAAAAGCAATGTCGCTAGCTGAAGTAGTTCTATCCTCAATGGTTCATAAATGAAGAAACATTTCAATGTATATTTGCTAAGAGTAAAGATAATTTGGCGGAAACCAGGTTTAATATAGTTACCTCTTCTGGAGGATCACCAACAATAGTTTTAATAATTATAGAAGGATTAACAACTTCCCAACCCTGTCAATTTTGGAAAGAATAAGCTAGCATTGGAAGTATAAGAATCTGCATGGTAACAACTAAATGATCTTGCCCATATTGTTTTGACTGAAAAATGTTCAGAAAGTGGTTAAGGATAGTTTTCTTCAAACTTGCAGTGTATCCTTAAGCAAGCTAAAAGAACATGTACAGATGATAAGTAAAATAGTCAATAAATACATATTAAGATTCTCATAAGTCAGAAACAAGAAATGGTATTGCCTCTATGACATAAAATTCCTTGAGAAAGCTATAATCTATATGATTGCGGTACAAGAATATTGATAGCATATCAAAGAGTGCACCAACTTCAGTACGATCGTGTCTCAAATAATTCAGGAAGCACTTTATAAGCCGCTTGCTTTCCATCACCTGTTTAGAGAGCGATATTACTAAAACTCAGGCATTAAAACATACATGCATACGGTGTGGTAAGAAGCGAAGTGCAAATATTGGGTATAAAAGCGACATAAACTTCCATGATGGCAGTTTTGTGTAAAGGAGTGGACACATACTAAATATGCATGAGCCAATTGCCAGGGTATTAAGCTTTTGAATGTACCAGGTATTAAGCTTTTGCATATACCATGATTAAATTGCATATGATACACAAGTCTTTCGATACATAAGATACACGAGCCTTTGGATGTACCACGATTAAATTCCATATGTTACAAGTACAAACAGATTGTAAAGCATTTCAATTAACTGTTTCATATACCAGGATGCAGTTTAAGATTGTCAATACGCCACTAGTGAAATGCATAAGTAACTTGGAGAAGTTTTTGCGAATGGAATAAAGAGCGAAACAGAAAACAAGGGCATTAGGGACTTGGCTAACTTACGGCCGGCCGTATTATAGTCTTACGGTACGGCCTTGCCGTTTTGGGTAAGAATACCATTATTGTATTCTCTTTTTTTGGCAAGATGCTATTTAAGGCTGTATGTTGGCGCTTGCAGCGGGAAATTTTCCCGCCCTCGCGGCTTGCGAGCCCAGGCCCAGATACGAGCACGAATTATAGGGACAAAAGGCAAATCTGTCTCAGAAAAATGCTTTTAGGTACTGCATGTATATGTTCATAAAAAAGACAATGCATTCAGAAAAAAGCAAATTTGCATCCGCAGTTTTTTAAAAAAAAAGCACAACCTGTACATCTAGTCCCTAGGAAAAACATAGGTTTGCACATTCTTCTCTATACATGGCACATATCTTGTTTCTCTGTTCGACTGTACATAGTCTGCATCTTGGCATCCTGCATGTTAAAAAAAACATTTGTCATAAGTTTGTTGCCTACATGTCAAGATATAGAAGCACATGTTGCATGCAAGAGACCATCTTAATGAGCTACTTCCAGATTTACAACAAAAAGGCTAATTTGCCATTTTAAAAGAACATTATTGCCTAATAAGTGACATTTAAATTGCCTAACAAATGACACTTAAAAACAAGATCATCCCTAATGGTTGAAAATCTAGTATATAACCATGTCAAATGTGAAGCAATTGAGCCTATCAGGAAAAAGTACATGTTGCCATGCAACTGATTTAATAAAGCAATAAAAAGACATCATAACAAACTTTCCACCATGTAGAAATTGCAGCCAGTGAGTATTTCAGTTATATAATTTCAGTTTGAATTGAGCAATCACACTAAATTAAGAGTATAGACTGCGGTGTCAAAAAACAGCAATACTAATCTTAATGGGTAATAGTGAGGAACTGGCCTGGTTAGAATGCCTTGTTGCTGCCAACAAATCAACACCTCCCCTACTGCCCCCTCCCATGCATAAACATGTAGGTCCAGCTGAGGACTCACCTAAAATCTGCAGTCTTAGGGGCTGTAAAAGGCAGAAGCACCATTTCAAGGTGTGCGATAGGGGGGCTGCAAAAGGCAGAATTTGGTCAGGGTGAAGCCTGCAAGTGAAACAAAAGCAAGTTATGCCAAAATCAGAGTACAAATTGGACAATCGAGTGTTTCCATGTATGCTTAGAAATCAGAAGCTCAAATGAAGCAAATATGGTAATGTTATAGTGGATTGTATTTTTTCAGGCAATTAAGTGTCATTTTAGGCAATATTATCTTCGTAATATAAGCAGTTTATAAATTCTGAATATGCATGTATAGTTCACGAATGAGCTAGCTAGCTATTGCATCTTGCAATGAGGTAGTTAGGTGGAGATGGAATAGGGCTTACGGGTGTATGAAGTGCTCGAAGAGAGAAGTGCAAAGGATGGAGATGCTCAGGGAGGGAGGCCGTGATGGGGAAGCTAAGCGCCGCACAGCATCATGCCGAGCTGCTGTAGCCTGTGGAACGTGCAGCTATCGGAGCTGGTGGTCGATATACCAAAGACGAGACCCCACGGTGCGGCCCCTAGCGATAGCAACATCCCCATCCATGACTAGCGCCCAGCTCACCACGCACACCTGCGCCACAAAACCGAAGAGCCAAGCATGAAGGATGAGGCGGAGTGCTGGGTCCATTGAAACACAAATCAAAGTTACGAATGCTACTTTTTCATATTATAGGCAATAATAGTGCTAAGTGTTAGACAATAGTAGGTTCTAGATTAGGCAAAATAGTATTCTTGATTAAGCAATAATAATGAATACAAAAAATGCTAAAGCTAACTATAAGATGCTTGATAATATATTTCTAAGTTACTAGGTAATGTAACTTAAAATGCTAAATCTAACTATTTCCTGATGCAACACTATACAGATTCGTTGCTTAATGGTGGAACTGTATTTTGGAGCTTATAATTGCTTAATGAAGGATTGAAATACTCTACTTGATGTCAGGTGGTTATTAGAATATTGTCTAAAAAATTGCTAGGTCCATATTAGGTAAAACTGTATTATTCACCTGATTATGTGAAGTACTATCCATGATGGAGAAATTGGTTTTTCTTATGCAGAATAGTATTTTTCCATAACATAGAACTATGTTATGGAATAAGGAATATACCAATATCATTGCCTAATGCATAAATGTGTCTTAACCTGACATAAAAGTAATTTTGCCTAATGAAAAATTATACTAATGCCTAATGTGTACCAATATCATTTCATAATGCTAACTAGTTCTTAGTTCTAGTTTTATTGTGAAAACATGAAACAATATGGAATAGCATGCCATAATTTAATCTGGGATAATGCAGCATGCTCCATATTTGCATAACCTTGCAGTTTTTTTGGCTAATGCAGTACATGAGGCACACCCAGATTTGTAACGAAAGGCTAAATTGCCTATTTAGGAGCACAATGTTGCCTAACAAAAATGACACTAAATTGCCTAACAAACACATGAAGCAATAAACACAGTTTATTTGCATAAAAGACGCCTTGGCTGTGCTACCTAGCTAGAAAACTAATACAAACAGCTCGCAATCACCGGCTCAGACAGAACACAAGCAAAAAGCACAAAAAGCTATATAAATGCATCCACAGTATTACAATTGAAGTAACACCATTACTTCCGTAAAATCTCTGATTCCCAGCTAAAGTAACAAGCTAATCCGAAAGCAATAGTCCAGCGTCGGAAGAACTGTAAGCCTCCAGAGGACCAAAACCACACCTCTGGATTATTTTTCTACACAAAATGCATCTGCCTACCGAAACAATGACGGAGCAAAAGAATTAACAGGTCCAATCCACTTCCAATTATGTGCAAAAATAGTTGAGTTGTCGCGGGGGAGACAAAGGAAGAACCACGGCGCAATGCTCACCTTAGTGGGGAAGATGGATGCAGAGCACCAGAGGAGGTGGCGTCCTCAGAACTGCAACCGTTGATGCCTGATCCACGGAGGGCGCGTGAGCTGGAGTCGTAACCAACGATGCACTACAAAAATAATTATATATTATAAATTAGGCAAAACAAGTGAATAAGCTAGGCAAAATAGTGTTAAGAATTAAGCAACAAACCATGGATATGCCAAAATAAATGAAACGGACAGCTATCGGCATGGGGTTCAGAGCTGTGGGACACAGATAGGAATAAATGCATCATTGGCAATGGGATGTGCAAACAAAAATTGCAATATAGTTTGAAATTTTCTGATATCAACATCAAAGTAGGCATATGCAGTTTTGCAAAAAAAAAATAGTTTAAATATAATCTCCTAGTGTTTTCCATGAGGTCATCAACATTGGTTTCACGCTGCACACATTTGAAAACTGGGAACAGAGGAATTAACCTTAGGAATTGGAAGCATAAATAAATATTAGCTTTGGAAAACAAATACCTTAACAGGGGAATCCCACAAGCAAAAACAGGCAGCGAGGGTGATTGGAAAAAAAGACAAGCAAATTCACTTTACAAAGAAACTGTCAATATGAGAAAAATATGATGAGGTGAATCTGGTTTACCAATGAAGCTGTCCCAAAAAGTGCCAAAAGGTCTGTACGCTATCTGAAATGATAGCTTAATTCACTCAAATTTGATAAGTGCAAGTTTAGTCACTTAATTCACTCAGTCGTAAACAATTAGTGTTCAACATGGATTACGAGTCGCTCGACTAATCACGACTAGTCGTCGACTAGTCTACGAGTCGTTACTTGGAGGTCGACTCGAACTGTCGAGACTTTAGTCACTCGACTCTTGACTAGTCCTGACTTATCTTGACTAGTCGCACCTGTTCGGTCGATCGACTAAAAAAAAGGCCCCACATGTCATATTTTTTGTAGGAAAAAATTGCTAATTTGAGGATTTTTTTCTTTATCACAGAAAGCACCATGTCCCAGCCAGTCCCAAGTTATTTTCAGCTCAGGTTTACTCCCCTGTCCCCCAGCTTACTAGTACATGATATTTTATAGCAAATATTACTGTATAATCATGTCGACTAGTCAACATGAGTCATGACTAGTCACGACTAGTCTACCAGTCGCTACTCCAGATCGACTCGTCGACTCGTAATTCTTGGTGTTCAACACCAAAAAAAAAAGCCAATAACCTCTGTTAGACTATAGCAGAATCGGTTGTACTAGTAACATCATTTCAGGATGATTTGAATCATTTGCACGATAGGTTTAGTATTAATAGCGTAGAAAAACACTCAGTCCCAATACTACTAACAATCTAACATCATATGCATTCAAGATGTGAAGCTGCACTTTGAGGAGAATGTGCAAGCTCAACCAGACATCTGTACTTGAATCAATTCTCTATGCAACTAAATAGTTAACATGAGAAGCTCAACCATACTTGTGTACTCCAATGGACCAAGCGAGATGAGAGAAGTAGATATCATTTGCATGCTTCCATCACTAGCCACCCAGAGTTGATACAGCAAAGCATCAGCAACCGGAGCTGCCAGCAACTGAGAACACAGCGAAGCTAAGTAGATACTAGAGAAATCACTTGCCTTTGTGCCAGCTTCACCAACAAATCACTACGCAGCTTCGCCAACAAAATCACTGCTGCAATAAGAAACGAGTCAGAGAGGAGACATTGAGAAATCACTGCTGCAAAAAAACGAGTCAGAGGAGACGTTGGTGTTGCACACCAGATGGGGGAGAGGACGGGGGTGGGGACGCCTACAGCAGCAGCATCGCACGGAGAACGCGAGGCGGGCGAGGTTTGCCGCCGCCTCTCGCTGGGCGCGGACTGCGTCCTGGACCACGCTGCGGCGTCGGATTGCGTTCTGGGCCGGAGGGAGGCGCTGTACGTCTGCGCATAGGGCTGTGGCCGGAGGGGCGAGGGCGGTGGCGGTGCGCTGCTGCGGCGTTGCTCCCGGACCGCACGGTGGTGGAGCTCGTCGTGGCTAGGGTTGTTGCGCGGCGACCGGCGCAACTAGATCTGCGTGTCAGGAGAAGGGGGAGGTGGGCGGAGAAGGGGCTGGTGCCGGCGATGGATGGGCGGCCGACGGCAAGGTGGAGCAGCCTAGTTGAGGACTGCGGCGCGACAAGAGGAAATGGAGATAGGGAGGATGGAATGGTGGCGCACGGTGGGCTCCTTGGCTGGCTAGTGGAATGCTAATCACATTTCAATTCAGCTTCAAGTACAAGGTGATGTTTTGTTTATGGTATTTGCAAAGCTTTAATCATCATGGATATTGGGATAGCAGAGAATGACTTTAAAACCGGACTGTTTGGCATTGTGAAAAATCATGGACACTCACAGATAAGCACTACTTAGGGCTCGTTTGATTCGTAGGGATAGGAAACATGAAGGGATAGGAAAAGTAAAGTATTGGTTTGGACTGCCTATTGAATCCTACAGGAATGGAAACGATGGGAATTTGTACGAGTGGGTGTTTGATGGCTGTGTAGGAAAATCACAGGAATCCGAGCTATCGTCGCAGATCACAAGCTATCGTCGCAGATCACAGAACCCCAGAACGAGGATGAGTTTGCTCTTTGATAATCCAGATATGAGATAGCCTACCACGTACCTTGCTGCTGGACATGGAGAAGCACAGTGGTTCAGCAGGGGCAGTGGAGAAGCAGAGCAGGAGTGAGGGCGCACGGACGAGTTGAGAAGCTGCCGGCGCGACGGCCCGGCCGTGGAGCAAGCTCAATCGATCTGGCTTTTAGACCAAAGGAGGCGGTGATGCTTTGAGGAGAAGTGTTTCTCTTTCCTTCTAATCAGGGGTACGCTGAGAATATTTTATGGGAAGCGGTGTTTTAGCGGCGAGAGCAGAGCCAGCGAGCGCGCGCTTTTCTTCGCGCTATAGGAAATTTTCCAAGAGCTCCGAGCTAATGAAAATTTTCCTACGAAACGCACTAGCGAAAATCCCGTGGGAAAGAATCCTACGAGTCTATTCCTTCGTCTTCGCGCTATAGGAAATTTTCCAAGAGCTCCGAGCTAATGAAAATTTTCCTACGAAACACACTAGCGAAAATCCCGTGGGAAAGAATCCTACGAGTCTATTCCTTCGTATCAAACGGTGTTGGTAGGAATAAATCCTCAGGGCCAGGATCCTACGGAAATCCTGTGGAATTCCTACCAATCAGTAGTAGTCCATTTCTTTTCTAGCATACTATATTCTTTTGGCATATATTCCCCAAAAAGAGCGAATACCTCCATGAGAATGTACAGTAAAACACAGAATGGTGGTGGAGCTGCCATTCCACCGAACCATCCTAACTGAAAGTAATTGCAAGTTGTACCCTAGCACAGAATGAGGAAACACTACCCAAGAATTAATAACACATCCAAACATAAAGGGTCCAAGAAATACATGGCAACATTTGATTATAAGCTGTTTGCCACGCCCATAAGAAATACTCATCACAACAGCCTCGAGCTGGCTGATAGTCTACTCATCAGAATCAGAGAAACGAACCGGGGTCTCCAACACATCGGTGACCAGCTGGACCAGCCACGGGACACGCGCCTGAAGCCAGACAATGTTGCAATTACCTTCGAGTACATGAACAGAGGTATCCTTTAGCACTATGCTCAGCCTTTCGACTAGGGCTGAGACCAGATCCTCCTCGTCAAGCAATACGCCAAGGCTTCCTTAAAGCACTTCCTCAGATGTAAGAGCGTATTGCTGAGTTCTTCATGAGTAGGAGGGCTTCCAGGCCGCCCCGTTCCAGCTTGGCCTCCTGAACCATGAGCTGGGGTAACAGATCATGCTCGACCTTTTGGATTTCCAGCGACAAGCCTGCAACGACCGAGAGGAGATCCAGCTCCGAGCATACCCAGAACCTCGACTCCATGATCAGCGGGCGGAGGAGTGCATACGACTCGCGCGCTATGCGCACGGACTCCAGAGAGACAAGTTTCACAAGCATGTGCTCATTGGAGCGGCCCTGCTCATCGGAGCGGGCCTGCAGGGCTTGGATTTGGGCATGGGAGTGGATTTCGTAGAGCATCTTTTCCTTTTGGCGGCGAAGAAGACTGCAGCAGAACAGTTGCTGCTACCTGGTACAGCACAAACAGAGGATTTAATGTCAGGAAGAGACCATACAGCACCAATGTGGATGGGAACATCCAAGCTTCTACTTAGTTAGGACAGCATATTTGCATTGTGCGACAGAATAGTTATTAATATGAACTGAAAGCAATTCAACCATGTATACTGATAGGCAACTAAACAAAATGAATACACTCAATCACCCAAAACAGAACTTTAATGCACCAACCCAAATAATTAACAGAGGGAATATAATTTGGTTCAAAGTACATAGAGATCCCATCATTCATTGTATTATTGTGAGCAAGAAAATTGTATCTCCAGAATTAATGCAGGTTTAGTTTGATAGCTCACCATCAAAGGAAACAATAAACTAAACAGCTGGGAAATAATTGCTAATAAAAAATTCAAGTCATTGCATCCCATGTGCAAGGGCATAGTGAGCACAGAAAACCAAACCAGCATTTACAGAACTAGTAGTATATATATTATCCTCAAGACTAGAGATTGGTTGGCAAAAGATACATCATCATTGGCAAATATTAGATAAGACAAGCTATCACATATAATAAACCCAAACGATAATAAACAACCAAATAACTATCCAAACAGAGCTTGAAAGCACATATGACTACAACATTAATCAGCTGCAGGTTAAGTGCTGTGCATAAATATTTTAGGATCCGAAATATTGTTACCTATCCAAACAGAGCTAGAACATGAATATGCAACAAATCTACGCTCAAACACAGTTGATAAAAAAATTAACATTCTGGCATAAACTGAAATCGAACAACATAGCATGAATCCAAATCTATACCTAATATAAAAGGAAGCAAAGCTTCTTCCCGTCCAACCTTGAAAAGACGATTTTGCCCCTGAGTGTTTGGTTTTATTACAATGCATTGCCACCGCTGAGTGAACATACCGGTTCAAAACACCTTTTTTGCACAAAACCCCCTCACAAACTGGGAAACTGACCCGCAGTACACAGAGCAAACGTCCTGCTGACTTATTCGCGATTTACTGAAAATTCACGGACCGTTCTGCAAAAACGCCACCGAAGAGGTACAGGAGAATCTGGATCGTCCGTTTAAGTTACAACGGACGGCCGAGATTAACCAGTTTTCTAAATTTTGTTTAAATAAACATAGAACAAACTAAGCTTCGTAAATTCATAACTTTCAAACCACAACTCCAAATTTAACAAACTTTACATCAATGCAAAGCTCTGACCATGTAGTTTAATTTGGCATCATTACTTTTCCTTTTTGCATCTGTTTTGGTTGATCAAAATACAGAGATGCATTTCGGCCGTACAATTCAAGGCTTGAGTTATAAAAATGTTTTTAAAATGAATCCTTTTGTTAAATGTCAAGAAATACATCCTCTGTCCACGGAAACCAAAGTTATAAATTTGAAAAGTGATTTAATGACCCAGTTAATCCGCTACCATTTTCTTTCCCTTTTAAAACAATCCACAAACAATTCGTTACGGGATTTAAATCCAAACTGAAACTCCGTTTTTTTCTCCCGTAGCGAAGCACGGGAATTGGGCATTTTTCTAGTTAATACCTATCCAGCTATCCTGTACAGGCACAGTTGAAGAATTCATACACCATAAACCAAAATCTGACCACAACCGACGCTGTGTGTGTTACCAAGCAAACCCTAACTAAAACGTCAGATTCCTTATTACGGATAATCGAACCCTAGGTGGTGTTACCAAACAAACCCTAATGAAATCCTATCCTAGTCGAGGTTCCTCATACGAATACTCAAAGCCAGGCAGGATACAAGACCGCGCTGGATCCGAGACCTATGAACCCGCGCCTACCAACCACAATCGGAACGAGCTGATCGGGACGTACGCGTGCTCAACTCCGGAGACCACGCTGGATCCGAGACCTACGAACCAGCACCTACCAACCAATCGGAACTCCAATCGGGACGAGCTGATCGGGATGTACAAGTGCTCACCTCGGGCGGGCGTAAGATCTGGAGAGGACGACGCGCCGGGTCCCGTCGGGTGATGTGAGATTGGGTCGACAGGTTGCGGGGAACGGCGGCGAGGCGATGGAGTGCGGGGGAGAGACGGAGGCGGGCGGCTTTTATAGGAGGGCAAGAGGGGTTCGGGGGTAAAAGCACAGAGCTAGGGGCTGCCGTATCCGCCTCGCATTCTCTGATTTTTGCCAATTTATTAATATTCTTTTTGCGGGGTTTTGTTTTCTTTTTCTTTTTCGTGTGATCTGGCCTGAGTTGGCCTAAACTGCTTTGCGCAGCGCCTCCCGGGTTTTATTTTTTTTATTTATTTTTCGCTGGTTGTGTGATTGGTAGGAGGATTGCGTGAACTGGACTCCGCGTGTAGAAAAAACAATAAAATAATAAATATGAAATGTTCGATACAAATATCTCTACAAATAACTCGTGACGGAAGAGGACTAAGGCGGTAACGAATTAAAGAAATTTGACATGAATTTTTAGCGAACTCCAATATCTCTTTACGAGTGTCAATTCAGTTTAGGCCGCTTGAAGACTCTCTCTTTTTTTCCTCGAATAAGACTCTATCTTTTTTCTGCCGGTAAAAAAAATATGAATTGGTTCCAGTTAACTTCCGTGTTCAGAAAGGATGTTAGTTTGTAGGGGAAAAATACTAACACCTGCAACTTGCGCGTAACACCTAGAATGCAACAGAATCCAAAGCCACAAATACAACAACTACTTTTCTAAAAAAACAAATACAACAACTAATTAAGTGTAAGAAGGGATATTTTACTATCTGCCTCCAGCAAAACTAGTTTCCTAGGGAATGTGAGACCTGGTGTAGAAATTTGGCACTTTTTTCAATTGTTTCTAGGGTAGCTTTAGTTCAACCTACAATTTCGACGCCCACCGCGCAGAAATTCGTTTACATGAAACAAAATAGTAAAACACCTCTGAAAAATCTAAAACATAGCATTTCCTCATCCCGTGGCATGCAAAAGCCCAAGAAAATTTTTGAGCAGCCTACGTCATTGTAGCAAACGAGTCACATGGTTACCCATGTGTTGTAGTTAGGGTTCTTTGAAATGATACATGGACTTTGTGAAGCATGTACAATATGCCTGTGTCAAAATGGCTTGAAACTTTTTATACATGCACAAATGCCCAAGGCATGGCCCCACGCCAAATCTTATATTTTTCTGATCAAATTAGGTAATTACTAAATTTATTCATCGCTAATATTGAGAAAGGACATCGAGTTATGCATTGAAACTAAAATATTTTATCATCCGCCTCCACCAAAACTGGTTCCCTAAGGCATGTGAGACCTAAAGTAGAAATATGGCACTTTTTTGAATTGTTTCTAGTGTAGCCTTAGTTCAACCTACAATTTCGATGCCCCGCCGCGCAGAAATTCATTTAAATGAAAGAAAATAGCAAAACACCTCCAAAAAATCTAAAACTTAACATTTTCTCATCCCATGGCATGCAAAAGCCCAAGAAAAAGTTTGAGTAGCTTACGACATCGAAAGAAACGAATCACGTGGATACCCATGTGTTGTAGTTAGGGTTCTTCAAAATGATGCATTGGACTTTGTGAAGCATGTACAATACGCCTGTGTCAAAATGGCTTGAAACTTTTTATGCATGCGCGAAGGCCCAAAGCATGTCCCCACGCCAAATCTTATATTTTTATGATCAAATTAGGTAATTACTAATTATTCATCGCTAAAATTGAGAAAGGACATCGAGTTATGCATTGAAACTAAATATTTTATCATCCGCCTCCACCAAAACTGGTTCCCTAGGGCATGTGAGACCTAAAGTAGAAATATGGCACTTTTTTGAATTGTTTCTAGTGTAGCCTTAGTTCAACCTACAATTTCGATGCCCCACGCGCGCAGAAATTCATTTAAATGAAAGAAAATAGCAAAACACCTCCGGAAAATCTAAAACTTAGCATTTTCTCCTCCCGTGGCATGCAAACGCCCAACAAAAAGTTTGAGTAGCTTACGACATCGAAAGAAACGAGTCACGTGGATACCCATGTGTTGTAGTTAGGGTTCTTCAAAATGATGCATGGACTTTGTGAAGCATGTACAATACACCTGTGTCAAAATGGCTTGAAACTACATCGAGTTATGCCTTGAAACTACTCCCTCCGTTCCAAAATATATGTCATCCATTTGTCTAAAAGTGGATGTATCTAGACATGGTACGTGTATAGATACATCCACTTTTTGACGAATGGATGATATATATTTTGGAACGGAGGGAGTAAGATATTTTACCATCCGCCTCCACCCAAACTGGTTCACTAGGGCATGTAAGACCTGGTGTAGAAATCTGGCACTATTTTGAATTGTTTCTAGCGTAGCCTTAGTTCAACCTATAATTACGACGTCCCGCCGCACAAAAAATCAAATAAATGGAACCAGAGCACGGACCTATTTACTCACATATGCTGCCGGTATGTACACTCAGGTATGCAAAGGTAAGCTCAATGATCACCAACCGCTTTACTCACATTTATCTCCATGAGAATATAACTTGCTCATACAAGTTCATACTTCCCTTGTTATGTCGTATGCTCTGGTTTGGGTATATTCACATGGGCACATGTGGTACATCCATAGGCTTTTTAAACTAAGCATGGTGCTTAGGTTAAAATAGCCTTCTTTAATCAAAACTAGACATGGTGTTTAATCTTGGTTAATGAACTTTGAGTTACTATTTTCATAAACAATGGAAGTAATCTATGATGGAGATAAAACAAGGCCAGTGATATACTGCATCTTTACCATAGGCCTTGCTTGAGTTATGCTTAACAGATAAAAAGTTGGGTGAACACTTTAAAAATAATAATAATAATATAGATAGAAAAATAAAAATAATAATTGTAAGGAAAATGGACCATCGGCCCATTTAGTTTGGATTTTGGTGTTTGATGATCAACAAGACCAAATTGGAGTAATAACTTTGCAAGTGTTTGTTTTATAGTCCAATAGGCTGCAAAGGTGGATTGGACAAAGGCGACGTAGATCAACACCTCACAAGACATATTGAAGATCTACATGATGAAGCAAAGTTCAAGCCACGGAAGTTGGAACCAAGCCGGACGTAAAGATCACGAAGAAAACAAGTCATATATGACTTGCACCGGACGCTGTCATATATGACGATCGGACGCGTCCGGTCACATATGACCTGCATATATGACTTGCACCGGACGCTGTCATATATGACAATCGGACGCGTCCGGTCACATATGACTTGCATATATGACTTGCACCGGACGCTGTCATATATGACGATCGGACGCATCCGGTGCATATATGACTTGCGGTCACATATAGCCGTTGTGAGAGACCGGACGCTGAAGTCATATATACCACCGGACGCGTCCGGTCATATATGACCTGCAGTCACATATGATAACGGCTAGTTTTGAGTTGAGGCTTATAAATACCACCCCCAACCAGCCATTTGAGAAGAAAGGGAGGAAAGGAAGGATAGTAGGGAGGTGATACTCCACTTTGGTGCTCTCCACAAGCATAGGGCTTAAAGAATCACTCGGTGATTAGCGTAGGTGCTTTGTGAAGTGCTTAGGTTAGTTAGACCACGCTCGTATGCGCTTGCTCTAGGTTTAGGCCTAGTGTGTAGTGAGGTTTGCATACCTCTTACCACTCGGTGCTTGCGCGCACCATTGTTGTACATCGGAGGGGCTTATAGTCTTGTGAGACCACACCAACCGCGTTTGTGGTGTGGCCGCCACCGTGTACGGAGGGAACAAGGCCCGCGGCATTTCGGCCGGAAGCTAGATAGTGAAGACGGCGGGGAGCATCCGGGAGAGGCTTGCCGGAAGGCACGTCAGAGACCCACTTGCGCGTGGGGAAGGCCCGAGGCTATCCACGGAGTTACCCGACCAGGAGCTTGGCCCTTGCGAGGTCTTCCTTGCAAGGGGCTCCAACGAGGACTAGGGGGAACCTTGAGTGCTTCTCGATACCTCGGTAAAAATACGGGAGTCATCGACGGGAGTTTGCATCTCTACCTCATCTTTAGCTTCCGCATTTATATGGCAATCTTGGTTGTGTGCTTTACCTTTCCTAGCTTAGTTGATAGGCTAGTCGATAGGATTGGAACCTAGGTTGCATAACTCTTTTGCGATAGAGATAGCAAAGACTAGCAAAACCGTAGATGCACATTTAGATAGTTTATTTATTTGCATAAGTTTTGCTAAGGTGAAAATTAGAGGCCATAGTTAGAAGTATATTTTTAAGTTGCCTAATTCACCCCCCCCCCCCTCTTAGATGTCACGGTCCTTTCAATTGCTATCAGAGCCGGTTGGCTCATCTTTGGACCTTTGGCTTCACCGTCGTTGAGCCGACGCTATTTAGGGTGGTTGGGATGGATACCTCTAGGCCTCCGCACTTTGACGGCACTAACTTTCCCTATATTATAGTGCTAGAATGGCTTGCTACCTAGAAGCGGTTGATCTAGGTATTTGGAGAGTCACTCGCGATAGGATGAAACCCCTTAAGAATCCCGAGAAACCAACCGCGAGTGATGAAAAAGAGATTCATTTCAATGCTAGAGCTAAAAATTGCTTGTATGAATCTTTTAGCTTGGATGTTTTTAACCAAGTGGTGACTTTACAAACATCTCATGAAATTTGATTAAAACTACATGAGCACCATGATGGCACAGGTAATGTCCGTGAGCAAAAATATTGCCAAGCTAAGACAACCTATGATTCCTTTAAAATGAATGAAAATGAGCTTGTAAAGGACATGTATTCTCGTTTGAATCTGATTGTCAATGAGCTCAATTCCATAGGGTTGACAAAGCTAGGTGATGCGGATATTGTGAGGAAGATCATCTCGGTGCTACCACACTCCAAATATGCAAGCATCATCACCATCCTCCACAACATGGAGGACTTGAGCAACATGACCCCAGCCATCCTCATTGGCAGGCTTGTGGCATATGAAATGTCACGCAAGATGGGTCTAGAAGAAGCCACTTCATCAAGCAAAGCCACCGCTCTCACATGTGACGAGCGAAAGAAGATGAAGGGCAAGGAAGTTGAGTCAAGCTCAAGCTCCTCAAGTGAAGATGAAGAAGAAGATGATGGATCAAGTGATGATGATCAAGCCTCCACCTCCACCAACTCCTCAATTGATGATGAAGAAACAATCAAGCTTATACAAGGAGTGGAGAAGTTGATCTGCAAGCTCAATGTCAAGGGTGTGCCCATCCAAATTGAAGATTGTATCTTCACCAATCAAAGAAGAGAGCAAAGAAAGAAAGGATGCTATGGATGTGGAAAGAGAGGGCACTTTGTGGAAGATTGTCCAACTAACAAGCCCACACCCAAGGACAAGAAGAAGGCAAGAAAAGCAAAGCGCCAAGCCCTCACTTCATTCAAGACTTAGGATGATTCATCAAGTGAAGATGAAGCCCAACACAAGAGGCGCGGCCGCAAGCAATCATCATCAAGCACTTCTCGTGTGTGCCTTGTGGCACGAGGTAACGAAAGTTCTAGCTCAAGTGATAGTGATAGTGGTGATGAGCTACCTTCTTATGATGAAATTGTGCAAGATAATCTTAAATGTGCTAAGGTTTGCACTAGCCAGCAAAAGAAAATTAATGAACTAAAAGCAAAAGTAGATAGCTCACAATAAGCTTATAAAGTTTTGCTTGAACAATATGAAACTTTTGCTAATCTTAAAGTTGAGCTATCCACTAAAATTGAGCAATTAGAAGCTAGTGCAAGCACAAATAAATGCACAATCAAGGGAGTGAAGAAGCTTGATGAGGGAGAAACCGTGGTTTGCTACGTGTGCCACAAGGAAGGCCACAAGTCCTATGAGTGCAAGGTGAAGAATGGGGGAGGAGCAAAGAAGAAAGAGAAAAACAAAAGGCCAACAAGCAAGCTCTCCAACACCTACACCAACAAGGTGAACAAGAAGGCCTCCACACCTTATCTCTTGAAGAAGAAGAAGAAGAAGAAGAAGAAGAAGAAGAAGAATGACAAGGTGGTGGCCATCAAGGTAAACAAGCAAGCCAACAATGGGGCCAAACGCATTTGGGTGCCAAAGGAGATTATTTCCAACATGAAGAGCACCAAGAAGGTTTGGATCCTGAAGGGGAAATGAGAAGTCCAATTGGACATCGAGGAATTTGGAGACTTGGCAAAGTTGGGATGCATTTCATGGGGTGCATCATGATGGACAAGGTCATTGCCAAGTGGGTTAGTGAATATTTTGGACCCAAATTCCCCTTCCCATGTTAGGTAACTAGATTTTAAATTCTTGCAATTTTAATTAGCATCTAGTTCCCTTTATGCCTAGGTTTGCATTTGCATGTTTAAATTCTTGTCATGCATACACTAGGTAAATCATATGGTAGGATTGCTCGGTATCACTCTTACTCTTGGAGCAAACCTACATGGTTTAAATTATTTAGGAGCACGGCACATAGCTCGTTTTTAATTGGTTTATCTTATATGTGCCAAAGTCCAAATTGTAGATGACTTTCCCCAAATACCAACTTCAAGTGATGTTCACTTTGCATATGACATTATCTTTCAATTGGTATTTTGACCTTAAAAGTCAATGTGCATGTCTCCTACAAGTATTCTATGCTTGTATGCACATTTTTAGGGAGTTTATTCTACAAATTGGATGCTTTGAGACTAACACTCTTTTAAGTTTATCATGTGTGTAGTAGTCTCATTGCAAGGAAAATGGAGTCCCCGGAGATAAGCATCATGTTTTCAAATGCCCTCATTTGGTATCAATCCAATTGGATTTCTACATGTGGTATTCTTAAACCGATATCATTATGTTGATTTTTAATTCGGTATTTCTATGCTTTCTCCATGCATTATATAGATTAAACTCCTTTGCGCATTAAATTGCACGTTACGCATATGCTTTTCCATCTACCATATGTATGCATACACTTAGGGGGAGTTTAGTCTATGTAATGTGAGAGTCAAATTTTGTGATCAATTCCACTCCACATACAAAGGATCACAAAAATTGACCCTCCCTTGTGCTACTAATGTCTTCCTTTTCGGTGTTTGATTCCAAAGGGGGAGAAGTTGTAGGACCAAAAGCAAGCCCACCCTATAATAAATCAAAATCCACAAATTCAAATTTTTTATATGATTTTTCAATTGGTATCAAGCCAAGTGGTTTTGGTTATGGGAAGATCAATGGGGGAGAACCCAATTCAGGAAAGGTCCGAGAAAGGGAGGAAAGTGGATTATGGAGTTAGGGGGAGCATAAGTCCATAATACCACAAAGGGACATCGGCAAGGGCAAGATAAGTTGTAAAAAAAATCCTTCATTTGGTATCTTTTAGCATCATATAAACTTGCCTTTGCATTGCATCCTAGCAAGTAGATAGGTTTTCATTCCGTATTTGTTATTATTTGCTTACTTTGGTCGTGTTGTCATCAAGCACCAAAAAGGGAGAGATTGTAAGGAAAATGGACCATCGGCCCATTTAGTTTGGATTTTGGTGTTTGATGATCAACAAGACCAAATTGGACTAATAACTTTGCAAGTGTTTGTTTTATAGTCCAATAGGTTGCAAACGTGGATTGGACAAAGGCGACGTAGATCAACACCTCACAAGACATATTGAAGATCTACATGATCAAGCAAAGTTCAAGCCACGGAAGTTGGAACCAAACCGGACGTAAAGATCACGAAGAAAACAAGTCATATATGACTTGCACCGGACGCTGTCATATATGACGATCGGACGCGTCCGGTCACATATGACCTACATATATGACTTGCACCGGACGCTGTCATATATGACAATCGGACGCGTCCGGTCACATATGACTTGCATATATGACTTGCACCGGACGCTGTCATATATGACGATCGGACGCGTCCGGTGCATATATGACTTGCGGTCACATATAGCCGTTGTGAGAGACCGGACGTTGAAGTCATATATACCACCGGACGCGTCCGGTCATATATGACCTGCAGTCACATATGACAACGGCTAGTTTTGAGTTGAGGCTTATAAATACCACCCCCAACCAGCCATTTGAGAAGAAAGGGAGCAAAGGAAGGATAGTAGGGAGGTGATACTCCACTTTGGTGCTCTCCACAAGCATAGGGCTTAAAGAATCACTCGGTGATTAGCGTAGGTGCTTTGCGAAGTGCTTAGGTTAGTTAGACCACGCTCATATGCGCTTGGTCTAGGTTTAGGCCTAGTGTGTAGTGAGATTTGCATACCTCTTACCACTCGGTGCTTGCGCGCACCATTGTTGTACATCGGAGGGGCTTATAGTCTTGCGAGACCACACCAACCTCTCACAAGCATAACAGACACACATTCGAGATCTCCCACCAACATGTTGCACAACATCGAACGATCCAGCATAGAGAAGGACAGGACATATGGCTCCAGAGAGGGTCGGCTGAACTTCTGGTTCAGCCGAACTACCTCTGATCCCCATCAGCTCCTTCCTCTTCAACAATGGTTTGTGCAACACTACCCTCAACCCCCTAATTTTTGAGTTAAACAAATATAATTTTAATCACTAAAATTAAACTCAATTAACCAACTATGCTTCTATGCAATTTTATAAACCACACATCGCTCAAATTTCCAAAAGGTGACATGATCATAACAGTTTTGAGATAGAAGCTTGCATAAAGTTTGTTCTATATACATACACTTATGCTTGTGGGAAAATATTTTGATAGGACAATCATGTTGACTAAGTTGTTGTGAGGTGTGATATAGCTCTGACTTAGAAATCCTACCGTTTCTATTCAAAGTACTTGGAGAATTTATTTTGATAAAAATGTTATAAAATCATAGTGTCACATACTCCTCAAGTGGTGAGCAATTCCTACCAAAGCCAAATTTGATATCTTGCAAGATTTAAGCTTTCTACATATGTTGCTTGTTTTTGTGTTGAGTTTGGTCAAGTCTTGCTGACCCTTGTTGAGAGATTTATCATGCTCCCAAGATCAAGATCACGTACACGCCACATATATATGCTACTTCTACACTGGAAGTACGCAAAAACATGCCATCCATTTCCACCAAATAAATGCTCCATGTTCTAAAAAGTATGATCTCTCTAAATATTGTTTTTAGTAAAAGAGACAAGGGCTATGCAAAAATATGAAAGAAAAAATATGGACACATGAAGGTCCAAGTATAGAAAAAAATGATGAGCACATGAAGGCTCAATCTAGTTAAAAAAAGAAAGATAGCCATGTCTCAAAATAATAAGTTAAAGAGAGAGATCATATCTACAAAAGGAGTATATTCATCCCTTATTCCACACACATGCACATCTTGATCTAAGAGTATGACACTTCCCTCCTTGGATCATCGATTTGACTTTACAATATATGCGATGCAAGTATACTATCATGTTTATCCCTACCTAAGCTCCACTTAAACCTTTTAAAAAATTAGGGCAAAACAAAAGAAGGCAAGACATTGCTAAATGCCTTGGTGAGGAATTATACACCCTTGAGTGATTTGAGAGTGCCATTTAAGGAGTATAAGTGATCTATGCTTTCTTTGAGAAAACTTTGAAAACTCCAAGTTACTAAGATGTGAATCAGGGAAGATGACTTTGTTTCGAGAGCTGTTCCATTTTTCAACAACCCAAGGAAACATGTTAGCTAATGCCACATATCCCACCTATTTAAGGAATGTTTTGGAATAGCTTTTATACTAAGCTATATATCTCAGGATGTTATGCTCGTGATTACTTTTATCTCTAAAACTTTACACGAGGACGAGTAAAGAGGTAAGTGTGGGGGAGCTTGTTGGCGGTCCTTAACTCCTATTTATAACCGCCAACACTCGCATAAAATCCACTCAAATGAACACCAAACTTAGAATTAGGTCTTATAACTAACAAGTTCCACAAGTTTTGGTGATTTATCATTTGCAGGAGGACATTTATGGAAATACATGAAAAGGGCTAAGAATGTGCAGCGAAACAAAGCATAAATATCATCCTACGCAAGCCCAAAGAAGAGAAGGCCCACCTGTCAGGCAAACTAGGGCCTGGTCAGGTGGAAAACAAGACCAAACCCAATGCAACCCATATCCAATTGGCGTCAAACACCTGCAGGCTTGGCCCAGACATCCCCAGAGGCCCACCAAACGAAAGCGGGGCCGAGGAGGCCCACCCAGGGGGCGGCCGCACCATGGGTGCGCCCGCACCCCCACTGGCGCCTCTCGGGCCCAATCTTCTCTGGTCGGTTCGATTAATGTCCTAGAGGGCGGTGCAGGGAGGATCCCTCGAATATTCCCCCTGGAAACCGACCAAGGAGGGCTATAAAAGGAGAGGAGGTGGAGCTCTCACACATAACACACACCAAGGAAGGGCACACCAACTTGAGCTTCACTCCAAGGGCTTAGGCCCTAGATAGCTAGCTAGAGTTGATAGGGAGAGATGTGAGGGAGAGTACGGGGAAGTGCCAAACTTGTCAGTAATCTTCCCCAACTTGTACCTCGACGAACACCTGGGCTATACTTCGTTGGAATCTTCCGCTAAGTGAGTGTTCGTGTTTCTTATGGTCAAAAGTCTTTTGGTTAGTTAATTTCTGCTCTTATTCGCTTGCGGGTTCGTCGTCTGTTCTTGTAACGGATACTCTAGTAGAGGGCCCTGATAGAGACGGATAACCCTGATCGACACTAGAGTATTAGTCGATAGCATAGACCTGATGTCTAGGCTAGAGGCTACCTTTTTTTGCCTCGTGCCCCACGGTTGAGGGGTAGGCGGCAGGTGGTGACAACCCTGTCCGTCCCTAGTAATCCCCCACGTTTGGGCTCGACGTAGAGCTACAGGCCGGTATCGCTTGGCAGACTAGGTGTACGCCGGTGCCCGATGTAAGCGAGTAAAAGTAGAGTTTATCTATCCATGAGACCCTAAAACCATAGGAATCCATCTCTACCCTAGCTAACCCTACCCTTGTGTTGTCCTTGGATGAACTAGCTAGAAGAGTACCTCTGTTCCCTGTGGAAAATACGATACCCTGAATACTTCCGGGTGAAGTGCTACAACGGTAATTCCGTGCGCTTGCGGATTCTTTCTGTTTGCGTTAAGAAATACCAACATTGGCTGTACGGGCCGGCCTCCCCCGTGAATCCGGCCTAGCCGGGTTCCAAACCCGGCTTGGCCGACTTTTGCAGAGTCTGAACCGATTTGGATTTAGATCGGTTTTTGACGTGGGAAACTTGCAAAACGCGTCTTGGAGTTGTTTCCTACTGGGATAAGACCACCCCCTCTATATATATATATGAGGGGATCACGGCCGATTGAGGACCCAACTCACAATGATCAAAAACACATCTACTACACCCTTTTACCCCTTTTTCCTCTCTACCTTGTTGTTCGTCACGTCTCCCAGCGAGAGGCGGCGTTTTAGGCGGCCTTGCTAGTACTAGGACATCCTCCACGTGCTCCTCCCCGACGGGTCTTCCCGGAAGGTGTTCGGGAGTTTTACCAGGCAAAGAACGGGCTCTACATCGGCCTAACTGATCTCTAGATCGGTTTCGTCAGTTTGTCACGTTCATCGCGGCGTTCAAGGTCGTGTGTCGACCACGGGTGTGCTAGCCCTTGCTGGTGTGTAATCCTAGCTAGGCCGACTTTGTATCCCGGCTAGGCCAGGATCCCGACCAAGCCGACCCAGCATCCCGGCTAGGCCGGGTTATCAGCCCTACACTAAGCGAGCTAGCTCCTTGCTGGTGTGTGATCCGGATCTTATTCGGCGTCAACAAAGGGAATAAGCACAAAGACACATGTCGATTCCAATGATCGTGGCTTAAAATCGACAACTTTCATGGCGGTCACCTAGAGAAGGAATAGCATCCGACGGGCAATATTATAATATAATTATGAAAAAACATATCAACTTTTGCAATTGGTTTATAAATTACCCAATGCACATACGTGATAAGCTCTCGAGAAGAGCAACCTATTGATTTTTTTTTTCCGTGAGAAACTGATCGTGAGCATAAACCAACAAGGTCATAGGATGGATAGTAATAGTATAGTGGCAGCAATTCATTAGCGTTACTAATGCTTATAGAATTTGTTTGGAAAGGTTTAACATGTCCATGGATATTTCTTAGGTTGCAACGCTAGTGGGCAGAGTGGCAGTTGTGGGTTAGGATGCATATGTTGAATCAACAATGGACTAAATATTAAGTGTTTGACCAACATATATCTTCTCCTAAAATCTACTAAGGATCTTTCATCACTGTAACTTAAACTCACGGACAAAAAATACATTAAATGTCAAAATTAAAGAAGTATAAATACTTTATACTAAACAAATGAAAACGCAAAAATATTGCTATGTAAACTATTTCCTTCGCTCATGAAACAATATTACATATAAATACGCCATAAAATAAGACGATGAAAAAAGTATAGACGACGTCATTTGTTTGTGACTATTATGACAAAACAATTCAAGTCAAATAAATAGTTACACAAAATTATTTAGAAAACTATCCAAGTAGAAAGAAACATGAACATTACAATTGGACAGAAAAAAGGTAGATACGAGTCACTTGCTAGTTGTGGACACACAAAAATATATTTTTTGAAGCGATCTTGTTATTATAGTTTATATTAACTATATTTAGCTAGATTTTTAATCAATATAGGACCTTAGTTGGGATAGTTCTCCCTTGTTTGGCTTGACAGTCCTCAGAACAAATCTTTGGTTTTGCCATTATTAGTAGCGGAGCACTGAGCACATGTCTTCTTAAACCGAACTAAATCAGTTTCTCAATGAAAGATTTCGGCCTAACGAATAATGCTAGCTTCGCTTCTGAACTATTGTGGCAGAAAAGTCCCAGTTCGAGAAACTTTAACCTTTCAAATAGCTTTCCTGTCCATCGGGACCTAACCTAATAAGTGTATATTATCCATATTTTTCATGATTTTGATTTGAATTTTGTCCTAGTTTAGGACATACTTAATTCTCCTTCCTCGCAGAACCACGAAACCGAAATCCGGCAAGAGCGCATACGTCAGCACGTCACTGGCAGACACCATCAGCATTCGTGGTGCATCTCATGCCGAGCTTCTCTCGCTGTTTGATTGGCTTTCAAGCAACATTGTCTGACGGGAGGAGGCTCGCAAGGAAACAAGCCCCGGATCTCTGGCGATCGCATCGCCCAACGCGTGCGTTTGTTCGCTGCTGCACTGCACCGAACGCCGCCGAGAACTAGCAGTGCCAATTCCAGGCAACCACGTTGAGCGCCAGCAGCAGGAGACGTCATCTGGACTGGATCGATCGTTATATCTCAGCGACACAAAGCTGCAACACGCCAACACACGACAGCAGATTGCAGGTTCAGGCATGAAGCTCGCGTTTCGTATGTTCACAAGCCAACAAAGCCAATGCGGCAGATGCACGTGTCCATCGGTTCTTTAAAACGAAACCCTACATTTTCCTTCCAAGACTCACACATCACAGTTCCCTTCAAAATTAAAAGGGGATAAAAACAACCTGGCGATGCGGCGAATCGGGACGGACAGGCCTGGGCCTGGGCCTCAGCAGAGCCGCCTGAACTCAAAACGCAACGGCGCTCTCGCGCCTGTTGCACATGGAACAACATTTCCCATCAAACGTCCAGCCCATAGCCGGCTGCTCGTCATCGTTACTCAACAGACCGTTGACAAGTGAACCTGTTAGTGACGTACCCTTAGATCGCAACACCCACTGTGTTTCAGCACAATCTCTATAGCCACAGAATGCTGGAATAAATATTTCTCTACCGCCACTTCGGGGGTTTCACTGAAGATACTCCTGTCACCTGGCTTCCTGTAGATGTCGTGCGACCTGCAAACAAATACGAGTGTTCATCAGTATCATGGATCGTATCATGCCTACCACTATGTAGCATGCAAGTGGTTCACGTTTCTAATGTACCTGGTGGTTTCAGAGCAGACTCCCAAGGTTTTGGTTTGGAGTTTGCAGGCTGACCATTCTTTGTGAGGAACAGAGTGGCTATCCTTGATGCGGTCTTCTGCCTGTAATTGTAGAGCATAGTTTAAACAGCAGGATTCGTTACTGAAAGGGAAAAAAAGATAGATTGTTTGTTGTTGATGCATATGTAGCGAAAGAATTATGGGAAGCCCAGCAGATTTTAACTAGTATGTGATATTGAAGTCAAAAAGATGATGGTAAGAGATAAGATATGTGGAAAGTTGAGATGTTAGCAACATACATCTGTTCTGTCGCCTCTGAAGCACCACCTACAGGGGAGACAGGGGAGACAGTTCCTGCTACTGGGTAGCCATCATCAGGCATGTTATCTTCACATTTGGCTTCACCTGATCCAGCAGCCCCTACATTAGAGGGTGAAGTGCGTCCATTACTGATTCCATTCGCCACAATGATTTTTGAGGGCATAATGAAATTCTGTCACTAGAACATAAATCCCTTACCTGATAGTCGGATCTGTTGGCTACTGTCATTTCTATCTATTGCTGAACTTGAAGATTTGGCTTTGTCCTTCAGGAGTTCATCGATTTCCACATCTTTCCGTGATTTTGTGTCTTTCAAATATGAAACCTGGACACAAAAATGATTGACTTTTGAAACAAGATAACCATAGGAGGACGCCGAACCTATATGCTCTATAGTAACAACTGCTAATATATTTCTTGTGTAATTTAGTATCAATATGCTGAAGCATAAGTATGCACCCTATAAGGTTGAACAAACATATCCTTCATTTTCTCCAGCTTAACAGTTAATTTGGGCTGAATTAGTGATATCGAAGAAAGCTTCCCCTTTAAACTGATCACTGAAAGTTTATATGAAGATTACTAGTGCTGAAAGCTCAAGTAAAGTTTGCTTCCTAGTGTTGAACGACAGAAACAGAAATTATATGAACAATACGAGACAGTTGCAAAAACCTGTTCTAGTAGCTCTTTTATATCTTTACCTCTTTGTTACTTATTGCGGCACCTAACTCAACTCCGGAAACCCTTTCAGCGAACTTTAAAGTGCTTATTGTTTCTGAGTATGATTCAGTATCCGGATTAATTTGAACAAACATCAGTGTTTTTGCTTGTCCACCTACATGAAAACAGAAGAGAATTATCATAAGTAATTAATATGGCATACATAAACATTTTTCTCGAACTCCGCATACATAAACCAATAACAACTATTTGGTGCTGTTTTTGCGAGGAACAACTATATATTACCTAAAGAGCTCCGTAGAAGTTGAGTCAGCTTGCTGTTTCGATATGGAACATGGGCATTTCTCTGTGCCAAAGCAAAAACCACATCACCAAGAGCAGAGAGGGATTTGTTAATATACTGTGCTTCTTTTAATCTATCTCCACTTGCTTCAGATTGCACAACTCTTTCACTCCCAGCAAGATCAATGAGATGTAGACATCCTCTCCAAGTAGATTGATTCTTCAAATCCACCCCTCTAACATGCACAGTTAGAATGCTGCGTGCAACAAAAGCTTTCAGAACATTATGTTGCAAGAATTCTGTGGGTATTTACCCTCAGATTGATTGATCTAAAAAAGGTATGTAAATAGTAGACCCAACCATGAACATTCTAAAAAGGTATGTACCAAGATTAAGCTTTTTCATCTAAGATCATGTACTATTTACCCTCAAAGATTATGTAATAAACAAACGATGGCGATTGTGAATTTGATATCGATCTATAAAATAATATTTACCATTATGCTTTATCTCTTAACTCCGCCTATGCTGTTTCAACATAGCCGGTCCCAAGCCCGGATAAAGGAGGAGGGTTGTGATAGGCTTGGCGAGCCAACGGAAAAAACCCAGCCACTCTTATGGAGATGAAACCCAAAAGAACCTCGTTGGGGCGTAACCCTCTTAGCGACGCGCCATATCGGAACCCGGGTGTGGTGTCAAATGAGCAAGGGCCGGGCCGCCACCCCCTTGGTGGCGCGCCGTATCTTGATCTGGATACGGTGATAAGTGAGCAAGGATCGGGTCGTCGCATCGATAGTGGCGCGCTACATCGACGCCCGGGTGTAGTGAAAAATGAGCAAGGGTCTTCGCATTTGACTCGACGAGTGCGGAGGGTAAGGAAGTTAGCCGAGCCTAGGAGGATCCGCTTAGGTAGTTGGAACGTAGGGTCCCTGACGGGTAAGTTACGGGAGTTAGTTGATACGGCGATGAGGAGGCGTGTTGATGTCCTATGCGTCCAAGAGACCAAATGGAAGGGACAGAAGGCGAAGGAGGTGGAGGATACCGGCTTCAAGCTGTGGTACACAGGGACAACCTCGAACAAAAATGGAGTAGGCATCTTGATCAACAAGAGCCTCAAGGATGGAGTAGTGGACGTCAAGAGGCAAGGAGACCGACTTATCCTAGTCAAGCTGGTTGTTGGGGACTTAGTTCTCAATGTGATCAGCGCGTATGCCCCGCAAGTAGGCCACAACGAGAGCACCAAGAGGGAGTTCTGGGAAGGCCTGGAGGACTTGGTTAGGAGAGTACCTATCAATGGCCACGTGGGTACATCTAACACAGGTTTTGAAGGGGTGCACGGGGGCTTTGGCTATGGCATCAGGAACCAAGAAGGGGAGGATGTCTTAAGCTTCGCTTTAGCCTACGACTTGGTCGTAGCTAACACCCTCTTTAGAAAGAGAGAATCCCACCTAGTGACTTACAGTAGTGGTCAACACTCTAGCCAGATTGATTTTGTCCTCTCTAGAAGAGAAGACAGACGCGCTTGCCTTGATTGTAAGGCGATACCTGGAGAGAGTGTTGTCCCTCAACATAAGCTGGTGGTGGCTGATTTCCGCTTTCGGATTCGTGTCCAGCGGGATAAGCGCACCAAAGTCGCTAGAACAAAGTGGTGGAAACTAAAGAGGGAGGCAGCTCAAACTTTTAAGGAGAGGGTTATTAAGGAGGGCCCTTGGGAGGAAGGAGGCGATGCAAACAGTATGTGGATGAGGATGGCGACTTGCATTCGGAAGATGGCTTCAGAGGAGTTTGGAGTGACTAGGGGAAGTAGAAGCGATGCTAAGGATACCTGGTGGTGGAACACCGAGGTCCAGAAGGCTATCAAGGAGAAGAAGGACTGTTTCAGACGCTTATATCTGGACAGGAGCGCAGCCAACATGGAGAAGTACAAGGAGGCAAAGAAGGCGTCAAAGCGAGCGGTGAGCGAGGCGAGGGGTCGGGTGTATGAGGACCTCTACCAGCGTCTAAGCATGAAGGAAGGCGAAAGGGACATCTATAAGATGGCCAAGATCAGGGAGAGGAAGACGAGGGATGTCAACCAAGTCAAATGCATAAAGGACGGAGCGGATCAACTCCTCGTGAAGGATGAAGAGATCAAGCGTAGATGGCGAGAGTACTTCAACAACCTGTTCAATGGAGAGAACGGGAGCTCTACCATTGAGCTAGACGACTCCTCGGATGATACCAGCAGACGCTTTGTGCGGCGTATCCAGGAGGCTGAGGTTAAGGAGGCTTTGAAGAGGATGAAAGGAGGCAAGGCAATGGGCCCTGATGGTATCCCCATTGAGGTGTGGAGAGGCCTTGGAGACATAGCGATAGTATGGCTAACTAAGCTTTTCAACCTAATTTTTCGGTCAAACAAGATGCCCGAAGAATGGAGGCGGAGTACATTAGTGCCAATCTTCAAGAACAAGGGGGATGTACAAAGTTGCACTAATTACCGTGAAATCAAGTTGATGAGCCATACAATGAAGCTATGGGAGAGAGTCATTGAGCACCGCCTAAGAAGATTGACAAGCGTGACCAAAAATCAATTTGGTTTCATGCCTGGGAGGTCTACCATGGAAGCCATCTTCTTGGTACGACAACTTATGGAGAGATACAGGGAGCAAAAGAAGGACCTTCATATGGTGTTCATTGACTTGGAGAAGGCGTATGATAGGATACCACGGAATGTCATGTGGTGGGCCTTGGAGAAACACAAAGTCCCAACAAAATACATTACCCTCATGAAGGATATGTATGATAATGTTGTGACAAGTGTTCGAACAAGTGATGGCGATACCGATGACTTTCCAATTAAAATAGGACTGCACCAGGGGTCAGCTTTGAGCCCTTATCTTTTTACTTTGGTGATGGATGAGGTCACAAGGGATATACAAGGAGATATCCCATGGTGTATGCTCTTTGCAGATGATGTGGTGTTAGTCGACGATAGCCGGGCGGGGGTTAATAGAAAGTTAGAGCTGTGGAGGCGGACTCTTGAGTCAAAAGGTTTTAGGCTTAGTAGAACTAAAACTGAGTACATGAGGTGCAGTTTTAGTACTACTAGGCACGAGGAGGGAGAGGTTAGCCTTGATGGACAGGTGGTAACTGAGAAAGACACCTTCCGGTATTTGGGGTCTATGCTCCAAAAGGATGGTGATATTGATGAAGATGTGAGTCATCGAATCAAAATTGCTTGGATGAAGTGGCGCCAAGCTTCTGGTGTCCTCTGTGATAGGAGAGTGCCACAAAAGCTAAAAGGCAGGTTCTATAGGACGGCGATTCGACCTGCGATGTTGTATGGCGCAGAATGTTGGCCAACCAAGAGGCGACATATCCAACAGTTAGGTGTAGCAGAGATGCGCATGTTGAGATGGATATGTGGCCACACAAGAATGGACCGGGTCCGAAATGTTGATATACGGGAGAGAGTTGGGTAGCCCCGATCGAAGAGAAGCTTGTCCAACACCGTCTAAGATGGTTTGGGCATATACAACGCAGGCCTCCGGAAGCGGCAGTGCATAGCAGACAGATAAAGCGTGATGAGAATGTTAAGAGGGGTCGTGGTAGACCAAACTTGACATGGGATGAGTCTGTTAAGAGAGATCTAAAGGATTGGAATATCACCAAAGAACTAGCCATGGACAGGGGTGCATGGAAGCTAGCTATCCATGTGCCAGAACCATGAGTTAGTTTCGAGATCTTGTGGGTTTCACCTCTAGCCTACCCCAACTTGTTTGGGAATGAAAGGCTTTGTTGTTGTTGTTGTTGTTGTTGTCTTTGTTTTCAGGGCGTCGCCTAATCGTCGCCTAAACGCCGCCAAGGCGTCCAGTCGCGCTGGAGCCGGCGACTGGGAGCGACGCCCAGGAATTTTGAGTTGGGCGCCAGCCCAGGGAAAAAGTCGTCGCCCCGCTCGTCTAGGCCGGCAAGATTGAAAACTTTGGGGGAGAAAAGGAGGCAGCGCTGCAGGGGAGAAGGCTGGAGGCGGTGGAAAAGGAGTTGCGGCGGCTGATTTCGGTGAGGGGCGAGCTGCTCCGGCGAGCATTCGACCACTCCGGCGAGGTTTCTAGGGAGATGACGAGGAGGAGAGAGAGAGAGAGATCGAGGACAAGGGAGAGAGGCGGCGTGAGGGAGGAATAGGAGGGATGCGGCTGTGAAAACTGAATGGTTCTGATACTTTAGTACTACTAGGGTTTTCTGGTGGGCCTTATTGGGCTATATTTTATACGAAAATCAGACTGGGCCTTATTGGGCTATATTTTCTGTTCCTAAATCTCCAAATTTGCTGGCATATGATGCATAATTTACATTTTCATGCCATATTATTTATTTATTTATTATTATTACGCCCAACGCCCAATTGTCGCCTAGGCGTCGACATGTCGACATGTCGACTCAACTCTTCGAGCTCGACTCGACTCGACTCGACGACGTGTGAACAAAGGTTGTTGTTGTATTATGCTTTATCTCTTATTATCAAAGCATGAAACAATTCTCTAATGAACCTACTAAAATTCAAGATTGTGAAAGAGAAGTCACGGCAGGGCGCCAGAAGGACGTCTGATGTTCTAGTAACATTGATTAGTAGTCTAAGGTACAATACCTGTGAGATCGACTGCTTTCTTTATTCAGAGCTGTTGATCCAACTGCTCTATTTGTTTCTCCAATCTCCATCCACTCTAGCACATCCAATGTTGATTTGACTGGATGTAAACTTGCATCAGGGACAACGAGTCCATTAGGCTGAGATGTACTCGAGATTCCAAGTGTTTATTTTTGTCAAGAATAACATTTTTTTTTGTGCATGCCTGACAGTATGCGAGTACTAAATATGCAATCATGAGAGATATTCTAACAGAAAGTAAACAATTTTTGGGGGGTGGGAGGGGGAGGAAGGATATCTTTTTTGTGCAATATCATCTGATAGAAGATCCCGCACTTGTTCATTGTAAATCTCAACCATCTGCACTCCCACCTCATATGAGAAAGCATTCCTTCTACTTAGAGAGATGTCAAACAAGTCATTTAAAGCTCGATAGTTAACACCCCGATCTTCTTTTGATGTGCCTGGCCCAGTCTAAGAAAAAATAAGAAGCACCGGTTAGTAATATCCCCAAAAATATTATCAATTCAACTTTGTTATCTTAAGCCCTGCCCTCATACCATTGTGTAAGTCTTCCCTGAACCTGTTTGACCATATGCAAAAATACACACATTAAACCCATCAAGAACTGATCTGATCAGAGGCTGGATATTAGAGAATACTTCAGCTGGAAATTAGGTAAGAAAACTTGGTGAGCAAAATTAAATGATACAACTTTTAGATTTTAGATTGCACCATCAACATACTTAAGATATACCTTGAGAAGCATGTGTATCAAACACTTTGTTAAACTTGAACATTCGACATGCATCCTTCCCTTGCTTGAAGGGATTTGTGATGAGAATCTCACCACTTTCACCAATACAATCAATAATGGTTGTTTTTCCATCTTGACCAGGAAGAAATGGTCTGACACGACAATAGACTCTAATATTGCCTGATAGCAAACATTAGAGTGGAAACGAGAATGTTAAACAGCCATAAAATGTGCTCTAACTGTAAGCTTATCATTGCAGGAACATACCTTTTAGTTCCTGTACCTCATTAAATAGCTTCTGATTTTCAGCAAGAACCTTATGGTAATTGTCAGCAGCATCAACCAAACCTTTCAAAACCCACATACCAATGTTAGATATTTCGTCCGTCCATTTCATTTGAAGGGCAAACATTTCCTGCTTAATGGACTGAGATGATATCCTTATGTCCTAACATAGTTTAATATTAAAACAGTTAGTGAGAACATAATAAACAAACTAAAGACAACAAAAAAAATGATATAGAAAGATAACAGAACCTTAATGGACATTTTTTGGTTATCCATAAAACTCTGGAAAATGTTTGCCTTCCTGCTCCAAAGTTGAGATTGCAGTTGGGAAGCAGATTCAATCTCTTCAACTTTCTTTTTTGATTGCATTAAAAGAAACTCAGCCTCCTTAAGTCTCATAGCCAAGTGTTCCTCCATCTGCCTGGCTTCTGTTTCCATGCTCTCACGGTACTGTTCATGCATCCTACTCAAGATCAGTATGTCTTGCTGAAGGGAAGCAATTGTATTTTCTTCATTCTCTTTTTCTCGCATCAGCCGAACCATGTCTTGTTCACCTAGTTTTCTTTTCTCATCAAGTTTTGATTTTTCTACCTACATGAACAAAACAAACAAATTTATGATATGTTTGTTGAGTAATCTGCTGCTGATCTTGCACAGAAGCCTGCAACTGCAGACCAATCTTCAGTGAAGGCTGCAGATTGGTGAGAAGTATGTTTTTAAGTCGTCTGACTAATCGCGGTTAGTCACGATTAGTCGGCCTTATCGGTGTTGCTAACAGTATAACAGATGGCTGGCTGGCTGCTTTTGTGTTGAACTATTAAAGTAGAAGTACTGAACTTTAGTTTAATTGTCAATTGTCATGTATGCTCTATGCTGTAAGCTGTATGCTGAGTTGCTAACAGTATAACAGTGGCTGCTATATGGTACTATGCCACTATGGTACTATGGTTATGGTAGTATGTTTTGCTGGTTTAATACTTTGTGCTTGTTTAATTATTTACGTGCTGTACTGCTGCTGCTCAGCTGCTCTAGTTACACTATTATTTACAGCTACTTACTTCAGTTCTTTCTTTGTTACAATGTTATTGCAGTTGCAGCAGCAAATCAGCAAGAAGTTGGGAGTCTGGGATGTCGAATTCTGGACACTTCAGAAATCAAATCTCACAAGTGTCTAAGTGATCCACTTACCATCCATGTTGTCTTAAATATTGTTTTATGTAGCCTTAAACTACATACTATATAGTATATTGGTCCTGGTACAAAGGGGACGGCTATATGGACGACTAGGGTCGACTAATCGAGCTTATCGACGACTAATCACCTTATCGGTGCCATGGCGACTAGGTCCGATTAGACGATTTGAAAACATTGGTGAGAACACTAGACTAGTCAAGCTGTAGTGAGAACACTAGACTAGAAGTGTAGAGGGGACAAACTGAAGTACTGAGAACACTAGACTAGTCAAGCTGTACTGAGAACACTAGACTAGTCAAGCTGTACTGAGAACACTAGACTAGTCAAGCTGTACTGAGAACACTAGACTAATCACCTTTTCTTCTGTCGGCACATTCTGAGGTAACATTTCCTTTTCTTCTCTCTGAGTAGATTTGTTCTGCGCCTTCCTCATTTTCCTTTTGTCCTCACCGAAAATAATTTTCCATAAAACCTTGTCCTGAGAAAAAAATAAAAATTCAAATAAAAAAAGAAAAGTTTAGAATTTTCAACTAGAAATTGTTATATTAAAAATATGTAAGGTGGCATACCTTGGGCCCACCAACTTTACTAAATTCGACCAATTTTCTTCCATTCACATTACCCCTTCTTTCTTGGAACCGATATGTGGTTTTTTTAATAACCTCTCCTTCTTTCTCAACCTTTGAATAAATCAATTTGTGGTCGCCAAAAGTTCTTCTGACATTATTGTTCTTGTTTATCTGAAGCTCTACTAAATAGTAGAGTTCGTCGCCTCGAAATTGTTGAAGTAGATCAAAATCAAAAAGGCAGGCCTCTACCTTTTTGATGGGACTACAGAAATCACTGTTCTCAATCCAGCTCAATAAGAGAAGTTCCAATTCTTCATCGTCATGTTTCCTAATAACAGAAAGAATTCAGGCTGAGGTATTGAATAACTATAGTGTGAATTTCAGGCTGGGGCCATTAGTCCACATCCACCAAAAGTGGGTTAATATGCTAGGGTGTTAAAAATTTTAATCATTTCAAAAGAATAGTTAACAGCTGGCGATTTGATAAATATTTCACTTCTTGTTTTCCTAGTATTTCAACTTGTTTGATGTACATTTACAGCCAACCCAAGAATTTTAGGGGAATTGAGGACTTACAGTCTATATAGCATATTAGTTGCGACTTTTGAGGGGGGTTTATATTAGACATGCACTAAAGACAATAATATCTAAAAGGATCTAACATAAAAAGAAGGCAATGACATCCAATATAATTATATATAAAGGTATGCCCATAAATAAAGATCCAAATTTTAATTAAAGCGCAACAAAGGGAAAAACTATGATATTCCAATTAGAAATACAAACACAATTGTATAACAAACCCAACTCTTGATGTTTGTGAAAATTGTAGCACTAGACATAAGAAGTCAAGTGTTAGAGATCATACAGTTCTCGTACTGTTGTGTCGACTAGATCAGAAGAGTCTGCTGCAATGCTGGTCAATGGAATGAGGCTCAATTCACTAGACTTCCTTGTATTCTCCGGATCACGTTCACACTTTTCAAGCTTCTGCTCCAAGTTGACAGCTTCCTGCGGTAATAAGATCACATAGCACAATGAAAGAACATCCGAGATCTTGCTCAGGTTATGACAAGATCTAATAAACTTGCAACCAACTAAAATTTTGCAGGGAACATGAACATATAAATAGATATACCTTTTCAAGGTCTCTCCTAGACAAGGACTCCAAAGCAAATTGGCTATTATTAGGGAGACGTCAATTTAAACAAACAATTGCCAGTAGAGCTGGCGTTTCGACACCAACTAGATGGGAACATGACACACAGCAAAAAAAATCATATAGCTCCTTAACACTGTACCAACGCACAGTTTACCAAACAGAAATCGAACAACTTTTTAATTATATAGCTCCTTAACATAGGCCCCTCAAAACTCAAAAGGTTAACTTTTAAACATCCATTGGTTTAACACCCATTCTGTAGTAAACTATTCAATGTGGTGATGGAACTGATCAGCTCTGGTATGAATGAAAAAGTGGCAATGGCACAACCAGAAGAACAGGCAGAAAATTCCTTAAACAAGAATAACACAACATCAAAATGTAATAAAAAATACTTCTGTGATAGTGTGTTGGATATTCAACAAAAAATTGCTAAATAACCTGATCATTAAGCTCATTATACTTCTGCAGGGCATCATCCTTTTCTTTCAATAAGCCTATCTTTTCTTGCTCACCAGAAGATCTCAGACCATCCTGAAATGATTGTAGTGTGGATTAGTTACGTAAGAAGCAAACCAATGGAAACTCCAAAATTCAATGCAGCATCGATAATGCACACCTGTAGCACATCAAGAAATCTATACATTTTTGGAAAAAAAAATGCACAAAGAGGCCAAATTTGATTTTATTTCTGATTGCTTTGCCCACTTCTCACAAAAAGAAGGCACCATATATAATCAAAATTTATGAAAAATAACATATGTAGTGTGCTAACGATATATCCTGCATTAAAAGTAGATTATAGCATAAGGAAAACACAGAATATAGATGGATTCGAAGTACACCAATGAAAACAGAGATGGTATTCTGGGAACCCAAGCCAGCCATACAATCACAAAAACAAGAAGTTGACAATAGAAGATGAAATAGGGATAACAATCAGCCGGACAAAAAATGCAAAAGAAACGCTTTGATCACATTAGGTCTGATTGGTTGCCTGTATTAGCCTTTATCCAGGCTTGTACAGTACAGTGCAGTTTGCTCATGTTCGGTTGCCTGCATAGACTTATGCAGGCTTGCACAGTGCTCTGCAATAGCTAGTACGCTAGATTTGGTCGTATTAGACAATGCAGGTTTGCACACGCCGGTCGCACATAAAAAAATTGAAATATTCTCACCCCCATAGCGCTAATAGAAACATGAGACCTCAACTAGAACATGGAGGTGAATATATGCAACAAAATGGAAACAACCAAATACGATTTTATCAAATGTGGCTTGTCTTGGATATGTTTATGCTACCTTAGGTTATGCTACATAAGGTCTAATGTAGGCTAAGGCTAATGCAAGCAACCAATCAGACTCATTGCTTGTTAAAATCAGCAACAATAGCAATCATGGATTTGGTTATCCAAAATACTTGTATAAGAATGAAAAATAAAAAATGTTCACATTACATACTCGTATTAAAATCCGCAACAATATTGTTCGAGAACATGGCTAATCAAAAAATCTTTTTGCAAGAACAAGTCTATCTATATATTGGCAATAAATATTCAACTTATAAGCAGCGGGCCCCACCACGACCACTTTCTCCAAGACACCATGTATCAGGCAATCAGCAAGTTAATACACAATGAGCTACATGAACACTTGACACAGGACGGTAAGGGTGGGGTAATGACTTCTTGTGCAAAGATTCAATGGTGCTTCAAAAGAGCATGGAAACAGAATGATATAAAAAATATAGAACCCATTTAAATCAAAACGCCAGTACTATAGTCCTTACAATTATCCCGCAGAATGTAGATACATGATTATTGGAGTACAAACTCATAGATAAATAGTTAATGGCATACAGCAACAAAAAATAGCTCACCTCAGATGCGGCTGAGATTTCATGGCCACCATCCCTTGAAATGACCTGATAGAATAACAGCACAATTAGGAGCTTACATGATAATGATCTATCTAGTACAGCATATGATCTGGTCTTATAATTGTACGAGGTTTGAACTGGCCATTTTTTAAATTTGGCCATGAACAGCAGACATCACTTAATGGGTATGTCTTATATCATGTCCTCCCTCTCCTACAAGATAGATAACATTTTTGTTACTGCAGTCCCTAGTATAGTTTATATTTTCTCAAAGTGGCAGGAGACCTGATAAGTGTTATCCTAAACGCTAAACGGTAAACAGTCGGCCACCTGCCGTTTAGCCCAGTATTCCGGCAAAACGGCTGTATAAACGGGCAAAACGGCTGTTTAAACGGTCAAAACAACCGATTAAACGGAAACGGTGTACCACCGTGTAGCATTTAAACGGTGTGTAAACGGGCTAAACGACCGTTTAGGCAAACAGATATGGGATTTAGACAGTTATTTTTTAAAACTAATACATTATTAAAAAATATATAATCATATGAAAGTAATTCTGATGAAAAATCTAGCATTATTTGTTCAAAATATTCACAAACAGGAATACATCAGCATCAACACTCCAAAAACTAAATCTAGTGCTTTCAGTGTTGCAGTATCTTCAAAAATATGCAGGTACCCACCCTGCAACGACTACCACAGCATATTGTTGCAGCCCGTCAATTGAATATTAACCATTACTCCCTCCATTCCAGATTGCAAGTCATTTTGGCTTTTCTAAACTATGTATCTAGACATAGCATATATCTAGAGAAAGCACGTCATGAGAAAACAATTGCTCTTCAATATGTGCCCTCTGAATTGCAAGTGACAGATTTTTTTCACTAAAGCACAAACTCGCGAGCACCACCTTGAGTTTGAGTGTGAGTGTGTGTTGGGGGGGGGGGGGGGGGGTGATTAAGTATGTCAAGGGCCATAGCCCTTATATATTGATATCAAAGGTTAGTAGCAAGTATTACTGATTTCGCTTTTTAGCTTAAAATATATTGTACTTCTACAGGAGTTTACAATCCTCAAAATGGCATGTGCTTTTGTGTCATTATACAACGCAATCATTTCACACAGCCTAAAATGGTTCACCAATAAAAAGCGCACATGTGAAAAACTATGAAGATTATCAGCGCTAAAAACATGACTGATTTCTGATATTCAAAGCTTGCAAAATCACAGTTTTGGACTTATTTGCATCTACCTTTCTCGATTTCAGCTTGGCCTCTAAATCAGAACACTTGGCCTGCAGAAAGAGAAACAAATCAAAATTGTCCCAATCTCAAATATAATGCTCAGTCCAGCTACAATAGAAATATTTCAACAAACCTCTGCAATGGCAGCCCTTGATTCAGCATCAGAAGCAGCTTTCCACGAGTTATTTAGCTCCTTTCTCATATCCTCTACCTGCTCCATGCAGCTGTCAAACACATTTTTCTTGTCAAGCGACAAAACACAAACATGATCTCGCTGCTCTTGAAGCTCCTTCTTAAGCTCAGCCCAATCTCTCTGCAGAATGATTCAGTTTGTGAATAATAGGGTAACTAGGTAAGGTTAAAGAGAAAGGAAAAAGTAAAGCAGATAAATCATGCTAAGTTTTGAGCTGTTACAAGCTTGAACACAAGATAAGTGGTCGAAAATATTTAACCCATGAAAACATAAACATACAACAAAACACTAGTGGCAATCCATAAGAAAGAAAATACAAGCAATCATCACCATGCAGAAGTAGCAAGGAGGAAACTTACTTCCAGTCGCTTAATGTGTTCCTCATGATTTCTCCTTTCCATGGACCTTGCATTCTAAATAATCCACAGGTTAAAAAAGAGGCAACATATATTCCAAACCTTTCCATGACTCATCTTAAAGCCTAAAACTGCATACCTCTTGAACCTCCTCGGTGGTATGGATTGTGTCGATTGTAGCCTGAAAAGCAAAATATCAGATACATATACACAGAAAGACGAACGAAATGACAAGAAAATATTAATACAATAATGCACTGCAAACTGTACTACGGCCCTACCTGCAGCAAGAGTGTCTCACAATCAAACAAAAGATACGGCAGATTTTTTTTTAAAAAAAAAGCAAGATGAATCCTGAGTTGCATAACCAATGTTATTAAGTAGTCTGACTAATCGCAATTAGTCAGGCTTATCGGTCCACTGGCATGGATTATGACCTCTGACTCAACTAGAGCAATCAGAAACCAAGTCGTCCAATTAGGCGTTGATTCATCACAAGTAGTTGTCCGACTTGGGCAATGGACGACTGCAAAGCGGATGGGAAACTCGTCATGGGCTGGCAGACGGTCACTTGGGCATATTGTTTTTCGTCCCAATAGGGTTTCACTTGTTATCTCTTCTACTTCTAGTCCTGCTATCTCCGTTTGATTCACTTCCCTGCAGACTGCAGTCGCCGCCCACAGAGCTCATATAGGCAGGAGAAGCTCTTGGCGCCGCACTCTTCTCAATCGCAGCTGCCTCCTTCCTTCCCAGTCACGGCTGCCATCTCCCTTCCCAGCCACAGTCGCCTCCCTTCACTGCATCTGCCGGCCAGGAGCCCGCACAGAGGATGCTGCCAATCTGACCCATCCCCACCGCAGTTAGGCGTCGCTGGCCGTCCGCTTGTCCTTCAAGCGCCGCCCACTGCCATGTCACACCTCCTGTTCCATGGGATTTTGAAGAATAGCCCCACCTCTGATGGTTCGAGACCTCCACATCATTTTGCTCCTAACTTTTCTTGCTCCGAGCCCCTCCCTGATGGATCTGTTTCTAGTAGCTCTTAGCTCTGGTTAGCTTCTCTTCCCTCTACTTCAGTACCTCCGTGCTCTGGTTCCCTGAGAGCAGACAGTAGCTGATGTGTATGTGCACTACTGCACTTGTGTAGATGTGGATCAGCGCCGGCATGCGGTGGTGGAAGTGTTAATGCCTGAGCCTGACCGAGAAGTAGGAGCTGGTGCTACTCCAGATATTTCATCACTAGCAGAAAAGGCCATTGCTACATACTACATATATTATATCGGTTCCGGTATATAGAGGATGATTATATCTACGACTAGGGTTGACTAGGATCGACCTATCCAGATGATCAACAACTAATCGGCTTATCGGTGCCATGGTGTAGTTGTTTTGGGGAAAATTTCTGGATGGTAGATCCCTTGGACCTCCACACCCTCTTATATATATAGCTCAACTTAGATTTACATCTCAACTGTACACTAGAATACTCTAGAGACTTGTAGGATACTAACTCAGACTAACACTCCCTGGAATAATCTAGACTCTCCTAGGACACTACTATTACACTAACTGATACTCCAACACTCCCCCTCAAGATGGGTGATAGATATCTATCATCCCTTACAAGCCGACAAACACTCTTTTGGTCCTAACCCCTTTGTTAGGCAATCAGCTAATTGTTCTGAAGAAGTTACATGACTTAGCTTCAATGTTCCCTCATCAAGCCGTTCTTTGATGAAAAACCGATCTATCTCCACATGCTTCGTTCGGTCATGCTGAACTGGATTATTTGCAATGTTGATTGCTGACTTGTTATCACACCAAAGCTTCAATGGTCCTTTCCTTAGAAGCCTTAACTCTGATAAGAGGCCTTTCATCCATAGCATCTCACTCAAACAAACGGACATTGCTCTATATTCTGCTTCTGCCGTAGATCGGGAGACCACCGACTGCTTCTTACTCCGCCAAGATACTAAGTTTCCTCCAACAAAGACACAAAAGCCAGATGTTGACCTTCTATCATCAAGGCAACTAGCCCAATCGGCATCACAATACCCCTCTAGATTCAAGTTTCCATTAGCCTTGAACCACAAACCTCTTCCAGGACTCCCTTTTAGATAGCGCAAAATTCGGTGTGCTGCTTCTAAATGCTCACTTCTTGGGTCATGCATGTAGCGGCTGACCACACTCACCGCATATGATATATCAGGTCTAGTGTGGCACAAGTAGATGAGTCGACCTACAAGTCGTTGGTACCTCTCTCTATCAACGGGATCTCCAGATTGCGCACACAATTGATGATTTTGCTCAATAGGAGTTGTAGCAGCTCGACACCCAAGCATTCCTGTATCACTAAGGAGGTCCAAGACATACTTTCGCTGCGATAGAACTATCCCTCTGGGGGACCTTGCAATCTCAATGCCTAGAAAGTACCTGAGTTGTCCAAGGTCCTTAATCTCAAACTCTTTGCTCAACTTCTGCTTTAGTTGTGCCATCTCAATAGTATCATCCCCAGTGATAATGATATCATCCACATACACAGAAAGAATCGTGATGTGTCGTTCTGAGTGGCGATAGAAGACAGTGTGATCACCATTGCATTGTTTGTATCCCATACCACACATAGCACGACGAAATCGATCAAACCATGCTCGTGGAGATTGTTTAAGCCCATACAACGACTTTCTCAACCTAAGGACCTTTCCATGGGTTTGAGATGTACTAAAGCCAGGTGGAATTTCCATGTAGACTTCCTCCTCAAGATCACCATGCAAGAATGCATTTTTCACATCCAACTGATGCAATGGCCAACCAAAATTAGCAGCACAAGAAATAAGAGTTCTTACTGTACTCATCTTTGCAACGGGTGCAAATGTCTCGTCATAGTCTATCCCATAAGTTTGACTGTAACCTCTTGCCACCAACCTCGCCTTGTATCGTTCTATTTTTCCTTCGGGTGTTTGCTTCACGGTATACACCCATTTGCAAGTAACTGGCCTTTTCCCTGCTGGAAAAGAAACAAGATCCCATGTCTTGTTCTTCTCAAGAGCTTTCATTTCCTCCAACATTGCCTCATGCCACTTTGGGTCTTGTTTTGCTGCTTTCCAATCTCTTGGGATTACCACAGATTGCAATGAAGCAACAAAGGCTCTATACCCGGGTGACAATGAGTCATAGGACACATAGTTTGCAATATCATGCTCAAAACCGTACCTTTCAGGAGGCTTTCCTGCTCTATCTCGTGGTTCTTTCCTCAAGGCAATGGGCAAATGTAGTGAATCATCAATGACACATGGCTCACTCTGATGTGACTCAACTTCATCGACCACTTGAGTCTGTTGCTGTTGATTCTGCTGCCCCTGCAATTGGATCTCACCATTTGTTTGAGCTTGTTGTTGTTGATGTTGTGATTGCCTCCTCGTATATACCCTTAAGTTTTCTTCCTCATTTGGTTTCCTCCATC
>CAMZMU010000077.1:49560788-49635140 GCA_947311845.1 Poa pratensis | reverse complement strand
AAGAAGAATGACAAGGTGGTGGCCATCAAGGTAAACAAGCAAGCCAACAATGGGGCCAAACGCATTTGGGTGCCAAAGGAGATTATTTCCAACATGAAGAGCACCAAGAAGGTTTGGATCCTGAAGGGGAAATGAGAAGTCCAATTGGACATCGAGGAATTTGGAGACTTGGCAAAGTTGGGATGCATTTCATGGGGTGCATCATGATGGACAAGGTCATTGCCAAGTGGGTTAGTGAATATTTTGGACCCAAATTCCCCTTCCCATGTTAGGTAACTAGATTTTAAATTCTTGCAATTTTAATTAGCATCTAGTTCCCTTTATGCCTAGGTTTGCATTTGCATGTTTAAATTCTTGTCATGCATACACTAGGTAAATCATATGGTAGGATTGCTCGGTATCACTCTTACTCTTGGAGCAAACCTACATGGTTTAAATTATTTAGGAGCACGGCACATAGCTCGTTTTTAATTGGTTTATCTTATATGTGCCAAAGTCCAAATTGTAGATGACTTTCCCCAAATACCAACTTCAAGTGATGTTCACTTTGCATATGACATTATCTTTCAATTGGTATTTTGACCTTAAAAGTCAATGTGCATGTCTCCTACAAGTATTCTATGCTTGTATGCACATTTTTAGGGAGTTTATTCTACAAATTGGATGCTTTGAGACTAACACTCTTTTAAGTTTATCATGTGTGTAGTAGTCTCATTGCAAGGAAAATGGAGTCCCCGGAGATAAGCATCATGTTTTCAAATGCCCTCATTTGGTATCAATCCAATTGGATTTCTACATGTGGTATTCTTAAACCGATATCATTATGTTGATTTTTAATTCGGTATTTCTATGCTTTCTCCATGCATTATATAGATTAAACTCCTTTGCGCATTAAATTGCACGTTACGCATATGCTTTTCCATCTACCATATGTATGCATACACTTAGGGGGAGTTTAGTCTATGTAATGTGAGAGTCAAATTTTGTGATCAATTCCACTCCACATACAAAGGATCACAAAAATTGACCCTCCCTTGTGCTACTAATGTCTTCCTTTTCGGTGTTTGATTCCAAAGGGGGAGAAGTTGTAGGACCAAAAGCAAGCCCACCCTATAATAAATCAAAATCCACAAATTCAAATTTTTTATATGATTTTTCAATTGGTATCAAGCCAAGTGGTTTTGGTTATGGGAAGATCAATGGGGGAGAACCCAATTCAAGAAAGGTCCGAGAAAGGGAGGAAAGTGGATTATGGAGTTAGGGGGAGCATAAGTCCATAATACCACAAAGGGACATCGGCAAGGGCAAGATAAGTTGTAAAAAAAATCCTTCATTTGGTATCTTTTAGCATCATATAAACTTGCCTTTGCATTGCATCCTAGCAAGTAGATAGGTTTTCATTCCGTATTTGTTATTATTTGCTTACTTTGGTCGTGCTGTCATCAAGCACCAAAAAGGGAGAGATTGTAAGGAAAATGGACCATCGGCCCATTTAGTTTGGATTTTGGTGTTTGATGATCAACAAGACCAAATTGGACTAATAACTTTGCAAGTGTTTGTTTTATAGTCCAATAGGTTGCAAACGTGGATTGGACAAAGGCGACGTAGATCAACACCTCACAAGACATATTGAAGATCTACATGATCAAGCAAAGTTCAAGCCACGGAAGTTGGAACCAAACCGGACGTAAAGATCACGAAGAAAACAAGTCATATATGACTTGCACCGGACGCTGTCATATATGACGATCGGACGCGTCCGGTCACATATGACTTACATATATGACTTGCACCGGACGCTGTCATATATGACAATCGGACGCGTCCGGTCACATATGACTTGCATATATGACTTGCACCGGACGCTGTCATATATGACGATCGGACGCGTCCGGTGCATATATGACTTGCGGTCACATATAGCCGTTGTGAGAGACCGGACGTTGAAGTCATATATACCACCGGACGCGTCCGGTCATATATGACCTGCAGTCACATATGACAACGGCTAGTTTTGAGTTGAGGCTTATAAATACCACCCCCAACCAGCCATTTGAGAAGAAAGGGAGCAAAGGAAGGATAGTAGGGAGGTGATACTCCACTTTGGTGCTCTCCACAAGCATAGGGCTTAAAGAATCACTCGGTGATTAGCGTAGGTGCTTTGCGAAGTGCTTAGGTTAGTTAGACCACGCTCATATGCGCTTGGTCTAGGTTTAGGCCTAGTGTGTAGTGAGATTTGCATACCTCTTACCACTCGGTGCTTGCGCGCACCATTGTTGTACATCGGAGGGGCTTATAGTCTTGCGAGACCACACCAACCTCTCACAAGCATAACAGACACACATTCGAGATCTCCCACCAACATGTTGCACAACATCGAACGATCCAGCATAGAGAAGGACAGGACATATGGCTCCAGAGAGGGTCGGCTGAACTTCTGGTTCAGCCGAACTACCTCTGATCCCCATCAGCTCCTTCCTCTTCAACAATGGTTTGTGCAACACTACCCTCAACCCCCTAATTTTTGAGTTAAACAAATATAATTTTAATCACTAAAATTAAACTCAATTAACCAACTATGCTTCTATGCAATTTTATAAACCACACATCGCTCAAATTTCCAAAAGGTGACATGATCATAACAGTTTTGAGATAGAAGCTTGCATAAAGTTTGTTCTATATACATACACTTATGCTTGTGGGAAAATATTTTGATAGGACAATCATGTTGACTAAGTTGTTGTGAGGTGTGATATAGCTCTGACTTAGAAATCCTACCGTTTCTATTCAAAGTACTTGGAGAATTTATTTTGATAAAATGTTATAAAATCATAGTGTCACATACTCCTCAAGTGGTGAGCAATTCCTACCAAAGCCAAATTTGATATCTTGCAAGATTTAAGCTTTCTACATATGTTGCTTGTTTTTGTGTTGAGTTTGGTCAAGTCTTGCTGACCCTTGTTGAGAGATTTATCATGCTCCCAAGATCAAGATCACGTACACGCCACATATATATGCTACTTCTACACTGGAAGTACGCAAAAACATGCCATCATTTCCACCAAATAAATGCTCCATGTTCTAAAAAGTATGATCTCTCTAAATATTGTTTTTAGTAAAAGAGACAAGGGCTATGCAAAAATATGAAAGAAAAAATATGGACACATGAAGGTCCAAGTATAGAAAAAAATGATGAGCACATGAAGGCTCAATCTAGTTAAAAAAAGAAAGATAGCCATGTCTCAAAATAATAAGTTAAAGAGAGAGATCATATCTACAAAAGGAGTATATTCATCCCTTATTCCACACACATGCACATCTTGATCTAAGAGTATGACACTTCCCTCCTTGGATCATCGATTTGACTTTACAATATATGCGATGCAAGTACTATCATGTTTATCCCTACCTAAGCTCCACTTAAACCTTTTAAAAAATTAGGGCAAAACAAAAGAAGGCAAGACATTGCTAAATGCCTTGGTGAGGAATTATACACCCTTGAGTGATTTGAGAGTGCCATTTAAGGAGTATAAGTGATCTATGCTTTCTTTGAGAAAACTTTGAAAACTCCAAGTTACTAAGATGTGAATCAGGGAAGATGACTTTGTTTCGAGAGCTGTTCCATTTTTCAACAACCCAAGGAAACATGTTAGCTAATGCCACATATCCCACCTATTTAAGGAATGTTTTGGAATAGCTTTTATACTAAGCTATATATCTCAGGATGTTATGCTCGTGATTACTTTTATCTCTAAAACTTTACACGAGGACGAGTAAAGAGGTAAGTGTGGGGGAGCTTGTTGGCGGTCCTTAACTCCTATTTATAACCGCCAACACTCGCATAAAATCCACTCAAATGAACACCAAACTTAGAATTAGGTCTTATAACTAACAAGTTCCACAAGTTTTGGTGATTTATCATTTGCAGGAGGACATTTATGGAAATACATGAAAAGGGCTAAGAATGTGCAGCGAAACAAAGCATAAATATCATCCTACGCAAGCCCAAAGAAGAGAAGGCCCACCTGTCAGGCAAACTAGGGCCTGGTCAGGTGGAAAACAAGACCAAACCCAATGCAACCCATATCCAATTGGCGTCAAACACCTGCAGCTTGGCCCAGACATCCCAGAGGCCCACCAAACGAAAGCGGGGCCGAGGAGGCCCACCCAGGGGGCGGCCGCACCATGGGTGCGCCCGCACCCCCACTGGCGCCTCTCGGGCCCAATCTTCTCTGGTCGGTTCGATTAATGTCCTAGAGGGCGGTGCAGGGAGGATCCCTCGAATATTCCCCCTGGAAACCGACCAAGGAGGGCTATAAAAGGAGAGGAGGTGGAGCTCTCACACATAACACACACCAAGGAAGGGCACACCAACTTGAGCTTCACTCCAAGGGCTTAGGCCCTAGATAGCTAGCTAGAGTTGATAGGGAGAGATGTGAGGGAGAGTACGGGGAAGTGCCAAACTTGTCAGTAATCTTCCCCAACTTGTACCTCGACGAACACCTGGGCTATACTTCGTTGGAATCTTCCGCTAAGTGAGTGTTCGTGTTTCTTATGGTCAAAAGTCTTTTGGTTAGTTAATTTCTGCTCTTATTCGCTTGCGGGTTCGTCGTCTGTTCTTGTAACGGATACTCTAGTAGAGGGCCCTGATAGAGACGGATAACCCTGATCGACACTAGAGTATTAGTCGATAGCATAGACCTGATGTCTAGGCTAGAGGCTACCTTTTTTTGCCTCGTGCCCCACGGTTGAGGGGTAGGCGGCAGGTGGTGACAACCCTGTCCGTCCCTAGTAATCCCCCACGTTTGGGCTCGACGTAGAGCTACAGGCCGGTATCGCTTGGCAGACTAGGTGTACGCCGGTGCCCGATGTAAGCGAGTAAAAGTAGAGTTTATCTATCCATGAGACCCTAAAACCATAGGAATCCATCTCTACCCTAGCTAACCCTACCCTTGTGTTGTCCTTGGATGAACTAGCTAGAAGAGTACCTCTGTTCCCTGTGGAAAATACGATACCCTGAATACTTCCGGGTGAAGTGCTACAACGGTAATTCCGTGCGCTTGCGGATTCTTTCTGTTTGCGTTAAGAAATACCAACATTGGCTGTACGGGCCGGCCTCCCCCGTGAATCCTGGCCTAGCCGGGTTCCAAACCCGGCTTGGGACTTTTGCAGAGTCTGAACCGATTTGGATTTAGATCGGTTTTTGACGTGGGAAACTTGCAAAAGGCGTCTTGGAGTTGTTTCCTACTGGGATAAGACCACCCCCTTATAATATATATGAGGGGATCACGGCCGATTGAGGACCCAACTCACAATGATCAAAAACACATCTACTACACCCTTTTACCCCTTTTTCCTCTCTACCTTGTTGTTTCGTCACGTCTCCCAGCGAGAGGCGGCGTTTTAGGCGGCCTTGCTAGTACTAGGACATCCTCCACGTGCTCCTCCCCGACGGGTCTTCCCGGAAGGTGTTCGGGAGTTTTACCAGGCAAAGAACGGGCTCTACATCGGCCTAACTGATCTCTAGATCGGTTTCGTCAGTTTGTCACGTTCATCGCGGCGTTCAAGGTCGTGTGTCGACCACGGGTGTGCTAGCCCTTGCTGGTGTGTAATCCTAGCTAGGCCGACTTTGTATCCCGGCTAGGCCAGGATCCCGACCAAGCCGACCCAGCATCCCGGCTAGGCCGGGTTATCAGCCCTACACTAAGCGAGCTAGCTCCTTGCTGGTGTGTGATCCGGATCTTATTCGGCGTCAACAAAGGGAATAAGCACAAAGACACATGTCGATTCCAATGATCGTGGCTTAAAATCGACAACTTTCATGGCGGTCACCTAGAGAAGGAATAGCATCCGACGGGCAATATTATAATATAATTATGAAAAAACATATCAACTTTTGCAATTGGTTTATAAATTACCCAATGCACATACGTGATAAGCTCTCGAGAAGAGCAACCTATTGATTTTTTTTTTCCGTGAGAAACTGATCGTGAGCATAAACCAACAAGGTCATAGGATGGATAGTAATAGTATAGTGGCAGCAATTCATTAGCGTTACTAATGCTTATAGAATTTGTTTGGAAAGGTTTAACATGTCCATGGATATTTCTTAGGTTGCAACGCTAGTGGGCAGAGTGGCAGTTGTGGGTTAGGATGCATATGTTGAATCAACAATGGACTAAATATTAAGTGTTTGACCAACATATATCTTCTCCTAAAATCTACTAAGGATCTTTCATCACTGTAACTTAAACTCACGGACAAAAAATACATTAAATGTCAAAATTAAAGAAGTATAAATACTTTATACTAAACAAATGAAAACGCAAAAATATTGCTATGTAAACTATTTCCTTCGCTCATGAAACAATATTACATATAAATACGCCATAAAATAAGACGATGAAAAAAGTATAGACGACGTCATTTGTTTGTGACTATTATGACAAAACAATTCAAGTCAAATAAATAGTTACACAAAATTATTTAGAAAACTATCCAAGTAGAAAGAAACATGAACATTACAATTGGACAGAAAAAAGGTAGATACGAGTCACTTGCTAGTTGTGGACACACAAAAATATATTTTTTGAAGCGATCTTGTTATTATAGTTTATATTAACTATATTTAGCTAGATTTTTAATCAATATAGGACCTTAGTTGGGATAGTTCTCCCTTGTTTGGCTTGACAGTCCTCAGAACAAATCTTTGGTTTTGCCATTATTAGTAGCCGAGCACTGAGCACATGTCTTCTTAAACCGAACTAAATCAGTTTCTCAATGAAAGATTTCGGCCTAACGAATAATGCTAGCTTCGCTTCTGAACTATTGTGGCAGAAAAGTCCCAGTTCGAGAAACTTTAACCTTTCAAATAGCTTTCCTGTCCATCGGGACCTAACCTAATAAGTGTATATTATCCATATTTTTCATGATTTTGATTTGAATTTTGTCCTAGTTTAGGACATACTTAATTCTCCTTCCTCGCAGAACCACGAAACCGAAATCCGGCAAGAGCGCATACGTCAGCACGTCACTGGCAGACACCATCAGCATTCGTGGTGCATCTCATGCCGAGCTTCTCTCGCCTGTTTGATTGGCTTTCAAGCAACATTGTCTGACGGGAGGAGGCTCGCAAGGAAACAAGCCCCGGATCTCTGGCGATCGCATCGCCCAACGCGTGCGTTTGTTCGCTGCTGCACTGCACCGAACGCCGCCAAGAACTAGCAGTGCCAATTCCAGGCAACCACGTTGAGCGCCAGCAGCAGGAGACGTCATCTGGACTGGATCGATCGTTATATCTCAGCGACACAAAGCTGCAACACGCCAACACACGACAGCAGATTGCAGGTTCAGGCATGAAGCTCGCGTTTCGTATGTTCACAAGCCAACAAAGCCAATGCGGCAGATGCACGTGTCCATCGGTTCTTTAAAACGAAACCCTACATTTTCCTTCCAAGACTCACACATCACAGTTCCCTTCAAAATTAAAAGGGGATAAAAACAACCTGGCGATGCGGCGAATCGGGACGGACAGGCCTGGGCCTGGGCCTCAGCAGAGCCGCCTGAACTCAAAACGCAACGGCGCTCTCGCGCCTGTTGCACATGGAACAACATTTCCCATCAAACGTCCAGCCCATAGCCGGCTGCTCGTCATCGTTACTCAACAGACCGTTGACAAGTGAACCTGTTAGTGACGTACCCTTAGATCGCAACACCCACTGTGTTTCAGCACAATCTCTATAGCCACAGAATGCTGGAATAAATATTTCTCTACCGCCACTTCGGGGTTTCACTGAAGATACTCCTGTCACCTGGCTTCCTGTAGATGTCGTGCGACCTGCAAACAAATACGAGTGTTCATCAGTATCATGGATCGTATCATGCCTACCACTATGTAGCATGCAAGTGGTTCACGTTTCTAATGTACCTGGTGGTTTCAGAGCAGACTCCCAAGGTTTTGGTTTGGAGTTTGCAGGCTGACCATTCTTTGTGAGGAACAGAGTGGCTATCCTTGATGCGGTCTTCTGCCTGTAATTGTAGAGCATAGTTTAAACAGCAGGATTCGTTACTGAAAGGGAAAAAAAGATAGATTGTTTGTTGTTGATGCATATGTAGCGAAAGAATTATGGGAAGCCCAGCAGATTTTAACTAGTATGTGATATTGAAGTCAAAAGATGATGGTAAGAGATAAGATATGTGGAAAGTTGAGATGTTAGCAACATACATCTGTTCTGTCGCCTCTGAAGCACCACCTACAGGGGAGACAGGGGAGACAGTTCCTGCTACTGGGTAGCCATCATCAGGCATGTTATCTTCACATTTGGCTTCACCTGATCCAGCAGCCCCTACATTAGAGGGTGAAGTGCGTCCATTACTGATTCCATTCGCCACAATGATTTTTGAGGGCATAATGAAATTCTGTCACTAGAACATAAATCCCTTACCTGATAGTCGGATCTGTTGGCTACTGTCATTTCTATCTATTGCTGAACTTGAAGATTTGGCTTTGTCCTTCAGGAGTTCATCGATTTCCACATCTTTCCGTGATTTTGTGTCTTTCAAATATGAAACCTGGACACAAAAATGATTGACTTTTGAAACAAGATAACCATAGGAGGACGCCGAACCTATATGCTCTATAGTAACAACTGCTAATATATTTCTTGTGTAATTTAGTATCAATATGCTGAAGCATAAGTATGCACCCTATAAGGTTGAACAAACATATCCTTCATTTTCTCCAGCTTAACAGTTAATTTGGGCTGAATTAGTGATATCGAAGAAAGCTTCCCCTTTAAACTGATCACTGAAAGTTTATATGAAGATTACTAGTGCTGAAAGCTCAAGTAAAGTTTGCTTCCTAGTGTTGAACGACAGAAACAGAAATTATATGAACAATACGAGACAGTTGCAAAAACCTGTTCTAGTAGCTCTTTTATATCTTTACCTCTTTGTTACTTATTGCGGCACCTAACTCAACTCCGGAAACCCTTTCAGCGAACTTTAAAGTGCTTATTGTTTCTGAGTATGATTCAGTATCCGGATTAATTTGAACAAACATCAGTGTTTTTGCTTGTCCACCTACATGAAAACAGAAGAGAATTATCATAAGTAATTAATATGGCATACATAAACATTTTTCTCGAACTCCGCATACATAAACCAATAACAACTATTTGGTGCTGTTTTTGCGAGGAACAACTATATATACCTAAAGAGCTCCGTAGAAGTTGAGTCAGCTTGCTGTTTCGATATGGAACATGGGCATTTCTCTGTGCCAAAGCAAAAACCACATCACCAAGAGCAGAGAGGGATTTGTTAATATACTGTGCTTCTTTTAATCTATCTCCACTTGCTTCAGATTGCACAACTCTTTCACTCCCAGCAAGATCAATGAGATGTAGACATCCTCTCCAAGTAGATTGATTCTTCAAATCCACCCCTCTAACATGCACAGTTAGAATGCTGCGTGCAACAAAAGCTTTCAGAACATTATGTTGCAAGAATTCTGTGGGTATTTACCCTCAGATTGATTGATCTAAAAAAGGTATGTAAATAGTAGACCCAACCATGAACATTCTAAAAAGGTATGTACCAAGATTAAGCTTTTTCATCTAAGATCATGTACTATTTACCCTCAAAGATTATGTAATAAACAAACGATGGCGATTGTGAATTTGATATCGATCTATAAAATAATATTTACCATTATGCTTTATCTCTTAACTCCGCCTATGCTGTTTCAACATAGCCGGTCCCAAGCCCGGATAAAGGAGGAGGGTTGTGATAGGCTTGGCGAGCCAACGGAAAAAACCCAGCCACTCTTATGGAGATGAAACCCAAAAGAACCTCGTTGGGGCGTAACCCTCTTAGCGACGCGCCATATCGGAACCCGGGTGTGGTGTCAAATGAGCAAGGGCCGGGCCGCCACCCCCTTGGTGGCGCGCCGTATCTTGATCTGGATACGGTGATAAGTGAGCAAGGATCGGGTCGTCGCATCGATAGTGGCGCGCTACATCGACGCCCGGGTGTAGTGAAAATGAGCAAGGGTCTTCGCATTTGACTCGACGAGTGCGGAGGGTAAGGAAGTTAGCCGAGCCTAGGAGGATCCGCTTAGGTAGTTGGAACGTAGGGTCCCTGACGGGTAAGTTACGGGAGTTAGTTGATACGGCGATGAGGAGGCGTGTTGATGTCCTATGCGTCCAAGAGACCAAATGGAAGGGACAGAAGGCGAAGGAGGTGGAGGATACCGGCTTCAAGCTGTGGTACACAGGGACAACCTCGAACAAAAATGGAGTAGGCATCTTGATCAACAAGAGCCTCAAGGATGGAGTAGTGGACGTCAAGAGGCAAGGAGACCGACTTATCCTAGTCAAGCTGGTTGTTGGGGACTTAGTTCTCAATGTGATCAGCGCGTATGCCCCGCAAGTAGGCCACAACGAGAGCACCAAGAGGGAGTTCTGGGAAGGCCTGGAGGACTTGGTTAGGAGAGTACCTATCAATGGCCACGTGGGTACATCTAACACAGGTTTTGAAGGGGTGCACGGGGCTTTGGCTATGGCATCAGGAACCAAGAAGGGGAGGATGTCTTAAGCTTCGCTTTAGCCTACGACTTGGTCGTAGCTAACACCCTCTTTAGAAAGAGAGAATCCCACCTAGTGACTTACAGTAGTGGTCAACACTCTAGCCAGATTGATTTTGTCCTCTCTAGAAGAGAAGACAGACGCGCTTGCCTTGATTGTAAGGCGATACCTGGAGAGAGTGTTGTCCCTCAACATAAGCTGGTGGTGGCTGATTTCCGCTTTCGGATTCGTGTCCAGCGGGATAAGCGCACCAAAGTCGCTAGAACAAAGTGGTGGAACTAAAGGGGAGGCAGCTCAAACTTTTAAGGAGAGGGTTATTAAGGAGGGCCCTTGGGAGGAAGGAGGCGATGCAAACAGTATGTGGATGAGGATGGCGACTTGCATTCGGAAGATGGCTTCAGAGGAGTTTGGAGTGACTAGGGGAAGTAGAAGCGATGCTAAGGATACCTGGTGGTGGAACACCGAGGTCCAGAAGGCTATCAAGGAGAAGAAGGACTGTTTCAGACGCTTATATCTGGACAGGAGCGCAGCCAACATGGAGAAGTACAAGGAGGCAAAGAAGGCGTCAAAGCGAGCGGTGAGCGAGGCGAGGGGTCGGGTGTATGAGGACCTCTACCAGCGTCTAAGCATGAAGGAAGGCGAAAGGGACATCTATAAGATGGCCAAGATCAGGGAGAGGAAGACGAGGGATGTCAACCAAGTCAAATGCATAAAGGACGGAGCGGATCAACTCCTCGTGAAGGATGAAGAGATCAAGCGTAGATGGCGAGAGTACTTCAACAACCTGTTCAATGGAGAGAAGGGAGCTCTACCATTGAGCTAGACGACCTCGGATGATACCAGCAGACGCTTTGTGCGGCGTATCCAGGAGGCTGAGGTTAAGGAGGCTTTGAAGAGGATGAAAGGAGGCAAGGCAATGGGCCCTGATGGTATCCCCATTGAGGTGTGGAGAGGCCTTGGAGACATAGCGATAGTATGGCTAACTAAGCTTTTCAACCTAATTTTTCGGTCAAACAAGATGCCCGAAGAATGGAGGCGGAGTACATTAGTGCCAATCTTCAAGAACAAGGGGGATGTACAAAGTTGCACTAATTACCGTGAAATCAAGTTGATGAGCCATACAATGAAGCTATGGGAGAGAGTCATTGAGCACCGCCTAAGAAGATTGACAAGCGTGACCAAAAATCAATTTGGTTTCATGCCTGGGAGGTCTACCATGGAAGCCATCTTCTTGGTACGACAACTTATGGAGAGATACAGGGAGCAAAAGAAGGACCTTCATATGGTGTTCATTGACTTGGAGAAGGCGTATGATAGGATACCACGGAATGTCATGTGGTGGGCCTTGGAGAAACACAAAGTCCCAACAAAATACATTACCCTCATGAAGGATATGTATGATAATGTTGTGACAAGTGTTCGAACAAGTGATGGCGATACCGATGACTTTCCAATTAAAATAGGACTGCACCAGGGGTCAGCTTTGAGCCCTTATCTTTTTACTTTGGTGATGGATGAGGTCACAAGGGATATACAAGGAGATATCCCATGGTGTATGCTCTTTGCAGATGATGTGGTGTTAGTCGACGATAGCCGGGCGGGGGTTAATAGAAAGTTAGAGCTGTGGAGGCGGACTCTTGAGTCAAAAGGTTTTAGGCTTAGTAGAACTAAAACTGAGTACATGAGGTGCAGTTTTAGTACTACTAGGCACGAGGAGGGAGAGGTTAGCCTTGATGGACAGGTGGTAACTGAGAAAGACACCTTCCGGTATTTGGGGTCTATGCTCCAAAAGGATGGTGATATTGATGAAGATGTGAGTCATCGAATCAAAATTGCTTGGATGAAGTGGCGCCAAGCTTCTGGTGTCCTCTGTGATAGGAGAGTGCCACAAAAGCTAAAAGGCAGGTTCTATAGGACGGCGATTCGACCTGCGATGTTGTATGGCGCAGAATGTTGGCCAACCAAGAGGCGACATATCCAACAGTTAGGTGTAGCAGAGATGCGCATGTTGAGATGGATATGTGGCCACACAAGAATGGACCGGGTCCGAAATGTTGATATACGGGAGAGAGTTGGGTAGCCCCGATCGAAGAGAAGCTTGTCCAACACCGTCTAAGATGGTTTGGGCATATACAACGCAGGCCTCCGGAAGCGGCAGTGCATAGCAGACAGATAAAGCGTGATGAGAATGTTAAGAGGGGTCGTGGTAGACCAAACTTGACATGGGATGAGTCTGTTAAGAGAGATCTAAAGGATTGGAATATCACCAAAGAACTAGCCATGGACAGGGGTGCATGGAAGCTAGCTATCCATGTGCCAGAACCATGAGTTAGTTTCGAGATCTTGTGGGTTTCACCTCTAGCCTACCCCAACTTGTTTGGGAATGAAAGGCTTTGTTGTTGTTGTTGTTGTTGTTGTCTTTGTTTTCAGGGCGTCGCCTAATCGTCGCCTAAACGCCGCCAAGGCGTCCAGTCGCGCTGGAGCCGGCGACTGGGAGCGACGCCCAGGAATTTTGAGTTGGGCGCCAGCCCAGGGAAAAAGTCGTCGCCCCGCTCGTCTAGGCCGGCAAGATTGAAAACTTTGGGGGAGAAAAGGAGGCAGCGCTGCAGGGGAGAAGGCTGGAGGCGGTGGAAAAGGAGTTGCGGCGGCTGATTTCGGTGAGGGGCGAGCTGCTCCGGCGAGCATTCGACCACTCCGGCGAGGTTTCTAGGGAGATGACGAGGAGGAGAGAGAGAGAGAGATCGAGGACAAGGGAGAGAGGCGGCGTGAGGGAGGAATAGGAGGGATGCGGCTGTGAAAACTGAATGGTTCTGATACTTTAGTACTACTAGGGTTTTCTGGTGGGCCTTATTGGGCTATATTTTATACGAAAATCAGACTGGGCCTTATTGGGCTATATTTTCTGTTCCTAAATCTCCAAATTTGCTGGCATATGATGCATAATTTACATTTTCATGCCATATTATTTATTTATTTATTATTATTACGCCCAACGCCCAATTGTCGCCTAGGCGTCGACATGTCGACATGTCGACTCAACTCTTCGAGCTCGACTCGACTCGACGACGTGTGAACAAAGGTTGTTGTTGTATTATGCTTTATCTCTTATTATCAAAGCATGAAACAATTCTCTAATGAACCTACTAAAATTCAAGATTGTGAAAGAGAAGTCACGGCAGGGCGCCAGAAGGACGTCTGATGTTCTAGTAACATTGATTAGTAGTCTAAGGTACAATACCTGTGAGATCGACTGCTTTCTTTATTCAGAGCTGTTGATCCAACTGCTCTATTTGTTTCTCCAATCTCCATCCACTCTAGCACATCCAATGTTGATTTGACTGGATGTAAACTTGCATCAGGGACAACGAGTCCATTAGGCTGAGATGTACTCGAGATTCCAAGTGTTTATTTTTGTCAAGAATAACATTTTTTTTTGTGCATGCCTGACAGTATGCGAGTACTAAATATGCAATCATGAGAGATATTCTAACAGAAAGTAAACAATTTTTGGGGGGTGGGAGGGGAGGAAGGATATCTTTTTTGTGCAATATCATCTGATAGAAGATCCCGCACTTGTTCATTGTAAATCTCAACCATCTGCACTCCCACCTCATATGAGAAAGCATTCCTTCTACTTAGAGAGATGTCAAACAGTCATTTAAAGCTCGATAGTTAACACCCCGATCTTCTTTTGATGTGCCTGGCCCAGTCTAAGAAAAAATAAGAAGCACCGGTTAGTAATATCCCCAAAAATATTATCAATTCAACTTTGTTATCTTAAGCCCTGCCCTCATACCATTGTGTAAGTCTTCCCTGAACCTGTTTGACCATATGCAAAAATACACACATTAAACCCATCAAGAACTGATCTGATCAGAGGCTGGATATTAGAGAATACTTCAGCTGGAAATTAGGTAAGAAAACTTGGTGAGCAAAATTAAATGATACAACTTTTAGATTTTAGATTGCACCATCAACATACTTAAGATATACCTTGAGAAGCATGTGTATCAAACACTTTGTTAAACTTGAACATTCGACATGCATCCTTCCCTTGCTTGAAGGGATTTGTGATGAGAATCTCACCACTTTCACCAATACAATCAATAATGGTTGTTTTTCCATCTTGACCAGGAAGAAATGGTCTGACACGACAATAGACTCTAATATTGCCTGATAGCAAACATTAGAGTGGAAACGAGAATGTTAAACAGCCATAAAATGTGCTCTAACTGTAAGCTTATCATTGCAGGAACATACCTTTTAGTTCCTGTACCTCATTAAATAGCTTCTGATTTTCAGCAAGAACCTTATGGTAATTGTCAGCAGCATCAACCAAACCTTTCAAAACCCACATACCAATGTTAGATATTTCGTCCGTCCATTTCATTTGAAGGGCAAACATTTCCTGCTTAATGGACTGAGATGATATCCTTATGTCCTAACATAGTTTAATATTAAAACAGTTAGTGAGAACATAATAAACAAACTAAAGACAACAAAAAAAATGATATAGAAAGATAACAGAACCTTAATGGACATTTTTTGGTTATCCATAAAACTCTGGAAAATGTTTGCCTTCCTGCTCCAAAGTTGAGATTGCAGTTGGGAAGCAGATTCAATCTCTTCAACTTTCTTTTTTGATTGCATTAAAAGAAACTCAGCCTCCTTAAGTCTCATAGCCAAGTGTTCCTCCATCTGCCTGGCTTCTGTTTCCATGCTCTCACGGTACTGTTCATGCATCCTACTCAAGATCAGTATGTCTTGCTGAAGGGAAGCAATTGTATTTTCTTCATTCTCTTTTTCTCGCATCAGCCGAACCATGTCTTGTTCACCTAGTTTTCTTTTCTCATCAAGTTTTGATTTTTCTACCTACATGAACAAAACAAACAAATTTATGATATGTTTGTTGAGTAATCTGCTGCTGATCTTGCACAGAAGCCTGCAACTGCAGACCAATCTTCAGTGAAGGCTGCAGATTGGTGAGAAGTATGTTTTTAAGTCGTCTGACTAATCGCGGTTAGTCACGATTAGTCGGCCTTATCGGTGTTGCTAACAGTATAACAGATGGCTGGCTGGCTGCTTTTGTGTTGAACTATTAAAGTAGAAGTACTGAACTTTAGTTTAATTGTCAATTGTCATGTATGCTCTATGCTGTAAGCTGTATGCTGAGTTGCTAACAGTATAACAGTGGCTGCTATATGGTACTATGCCACTATGGTACTATGGTTATGGTAGTATGTTTTGCTGGTTTAATACTTTGTGCTTGTTTAATTATTTACGTGCTGTACTGCTGCTGCTCAGCTGCTCTAGTTACACTATTATTTACAGCTACTTACTTCAGTTCTTTCTTTGTTACAATGTTATTGCAGTTGCAGCAGCAAATCAGCAAGAAGTTGGGAGTCTGGGATGTCGAATTCTGGACACTTCAGAAATCAAATCTCACAAGTGTCTAAGTGATCCACTTACCATCCATGTTGTCTTAAATATTGTTTTATGTAGCCTTAAACTACATACTATATAGTATATTGGTCCTGGTACAAAGGGGACGGCTATATGGACGACTAGGGTCGACTAATCGAGCTTATCGACGACTAATCACCTTATCGGTGCCATGGCGACTAGGTCCGATTAGACGATTTGAAAACATTGGTGAGAACACTAGACTAGTCAAGCTGTAGTGAGAACACTAGACTAGAAGTGTAGAGGGGACAAACTGAAGTACTGAGAACACTAGACTAGTCAAGCTGTACTGAGAACACTAGACTAGTCAAGCTGTACTGAGAACACTAGACTAGTCAAGCTGTACTGAGAACACTAGACTAATCACCTTTTCTTCTGTCGGCACATTCTGAGGTAACATTTCCTTTTCTTCTCTCTGAGTAGATTTGTTCTGCGCCTTCCTCATTTTCCTTTTGTCCTCACCGAAAATAATTTTCCATAAAACCTTGTCCTGAGAAAAAAATAAAAATTCAAATAAAAAAAGAAAAGTTTAGAATTTTCAACTAGAAATTGTTATATTAAAAATATGTAAGGTGGCATACCTTGGGCCCACCAACTTTACTAAATTCGACCAATTTTCTTCCATTCACATTACCCCTTCTTTCTTGGAACCGATATGTGGTTTTTTTAATAACCTCTCCTTCTTTCTCAACCTTTGAATAAATCAATTTGTGGTCGCCAAAAGTTCTTCTGACATTATTGTTCTTGTTTATCTGAAGCTCTACTAAATAGTAGAGTTCGTCGCCTCGAAATTGTTGAAGTAGATCAAAATCAAAAAGGCAGGCCTCTACCTTTTTGATGGGACTACAGAAATCACTGTTCTCAATCCAGCTCAATAAGAGAAGTTCCAATTCTTCATCGTCATGTTTCCTAATAACAGAAAGAATTCAGGCTGAGGTATTGAATAACTATAGTGTGAATTTCAGGCTGGGGCCATTAGTCCACATCCACCAAAAGTGGGTTAATATGCTAGGGTGTTAAAATTTTAATCATTTCAAAAGAATAGTTAACAGCTGGCGATTTGATAAATATTTCACTTCTTGTTTTCCTAGTATTTCAACTTGTTTGATGTACATTTACAGCCAACCCAAGAATTTTAGGGGAATTGAGGACTTACAGTCTATATAGCATATTAGTTGCGACTTTTGAGGGGGGTTTATATTAGACATGCACTAAAGACAATAATATCTAAAAGGATCTAACATAAAAAGAAGGCAATGACATCCAATATAATTTATATAAAGGTATGCCCATAAATAAAGATCCAAATTTTAATTAAAGCGCAACAAAGGGAAAAACTATGATATTCCAATTAGAAATACAAACACAATTGTATAACAAACCCAACTCTTGATGTTTGTGAAAATTGTAGCACTAGACATAAGAAGTCAAGTGTTAGAGATCATACAGTTCTCGTACTGTTGTGTCGACTAGATCAGAAGAGTCTGCTGCAATGCTGGTCAATGGAATGAGGCTCAATTCACTAGACTTCCTTGTATTCTCCGGATCACGTTCACACTTTTCAAGCTTCTGCTCCAAGTTGACAGCTTCCTGCGGTAATAAGATCACATAGCACAATGAAAGAACATCCGAGATCTTGCTCAGGTTATGACAAGATCTAATAAACTTGCAACCAACTAAAATTTTGCAGGGAACATGAACATATAAATAGATATACCTTTTCAAGGTCTCTCCTAGACAAGGACTCCAAAGCAAATTGGCTATTATTAGGGAGACGTCAATTTAAACAAACAATTGCCAGTAGAGCTGGCGTTTCGACACCAACTAGATGGGAACATGACACACAGCAAAAAAAATCATATAGCTCCTTAACACTGTACCAACGCACAGTTTACCAAACAGAAATCGAACAACTTTTTAATTATATAGCTCCTTAACATAGGCCCCTCAAAACTCAAAAGGTTAACTTTTAAACATCCATTGGTTTAACACCCATTCTGTAGTAAACTATTCAATGTGGTGATGGAACTGATCAGCTCTGGTATGAATGAAAAAGTGGCAATGGCACAACCAGAAGAACAGGCAGAAAATTCCTTAAACAAGAATAACACAACATCAAAATGTAATAAAAAATACTTCTGTGATAGTGTGTTGGATATTCAACAAAAAATTTGCTAAATAACCTGATCATTAAGCTCATTATACTTCTGCAGGGCATCATCCTTTTCTTTCAATAAGCCTATCTTTTCTTGCTCACCAGAAGATCTCAGACCATCCTGAAATGATTGTAGTGTGGATTAGTTACGTAAGAAGCAAACCAATGGAAACTCCAAAATTCAATGCAGCATCGATAATGCACACCTGTAGCACATCAAGAAATCTATACATTTTTGGAAAAAAAAATGCACAAAGAGGCCAAATTTGATTTTATTTCTGATTGCTTTGCCCACTTCTCACAAAAAGAAGGCACCATATATAATCAAAATTTATGAAAAATAACATATGTAGTGTGCTAACGATATATCCTGCATTAAAAGTAGATTATAGCATAAGGAAAACACAGAATATAGATGGATTCGAAGTACACCAATGAAAACAGAGATGGTATTCTGGGAACCCAAGCCAGCCATACAATCACAAAAACAAGAAGTTGACAATAGAAGATGAAATAGGGATAACAATCAGCCGGACAAAAAATGCAAAAGAAACGCTTTGATCACATTAGGTCTGATTGGTTGCCTGTATTAGCCTTTATCCAGGCTTGTACAGTACAGTGCAGTTTGCTCATGTTCGGTTGCCTGCATAGACTTATGCAGGCTTGCACAGTGCTCTGCAATAGCTAGTACGCTAGATTTGGTCGTATTAGACAATGCAGGTTTGCACACGCCGGTCGCACATAAAAAAATTGAAATATTCTCACCCCCATAGCGCTAATAGAAACATGAGACCTCAACTAGAACATGGAGGTGAATATATGCAACAAAATGGAAACAACCAAATACGATTTTATCAAATGTGGCTTGTCTTGGATATGTTTATGCTACCTTAGGTTATGCTACATAAGGTCTAATGTAGGCTAAGGCTAATGCAAGCAACCAATCAGACTCATTGCTTGTTAAAATCAGCAACAATAGCAATCATGGATTTGGTTATCCAAAATACTTGTATAAGAATGAAAAATAAAAAATGTTCACATTACATACTCGTATTAAAATCCGCAACAATATTGTTCGAGAACATGGCTAATCAAAAAATCTTTTTGCAAGAACAAGTCTATCTATATATTGGCAATAAATATTCAACTTATAAGCAGTGGGCCCCACCACGACCACTTTCTCCAAGACACCATGTATCAGGCAATCAGCAAGTTAATACACAATGAGCTACATGAACACTTGACACAGGACGGTAAGGGTGGGGTAATGACTTCTTGTGCAAAGATTCAATGGTGCTTCAAAAGAGCATGGAAACAGAATGATATAAAAAATATAGAACCCATTTAAATCAAAACGCCAGTACTATAGTCCTTACAATTATCCCGCAGAATGTAGATACATGATTATTGGAGTACAAACTCATAGATAAATAGTTAATGGCATACAGCAACAAAAAATAGCTCACCTCAGATGCGGCTGAGATTTCATGGCCACCATCCCTTGAAATGACCTGATAGAATAACAGCACAATTAGGAGCTTACATGATAATGATCTATCTAGTACAGCATATGATCTGGTCTTATAATTGTACGAGGTTTGAACTGGCCATTTTTTAAATTTGGCCATGAACAGCAGACATCACTTAATGGGTATGTCTTATATCATGTCCTCCCTCTCCTACAAGATAGATAACATTTTTGTTACTGCAGTCCCTAGTATAGTTTATATTTTCTCAAAGTGGCAGGAGACCTGATAAGTGTTATCCTAAACGCTAAACGGTAAACAGTCGGCCACCTGCCGTTTAGCCCAGTATTCCGGCAAAACGGCTGTATAAACGGGCAAAACGGCTGTTTAAACGGTCAAAACAACCGATTAAACGGAAACGGTGTACCACCGTGTAGCATTTAAACGGTGTGTAAACGGGCTAAACGACCGTTTAGGCAAACAGATATGGGATTTAGACAGTTATTTTTTAAAACTAATACATTATTAAAAAATATATAATCATATGAAAGTAATTCTGATGAAAAATCTAGCATTATTTGTTCAAAATATTCACAAACAGGAATACATCAGCATCAACACTCCAAAAACTAAATCTAGTGCTTTCAGTGTTGCAGTATCTTCAAAAATATGCAGGTACCCACCCTGCAACGACTACCACAGCATATTGTTGCAGCCCGTCAATTGAATATTAACCATTACTCCCTCCATTCCAGATTGCAAGTCATTTTGGCTTTTCTAAACTATGTATCTAGACATAGCATATATCTAGAGAAAGCACGTCATGAGAAAACAATTGCTCTTCAATATGTGCCCTCTGAATTGCAAGTGACAGATTTTTTTCACTAAAGCACAAACTCGCGAGCACCACCTTGAGTTTGAGTGTGAGTGTGTGTGTTGGGGGGGGGGGGGGGGGGGGGGGGTGATTAAGTATGTCAAGGGCCATAGCCCTTATATATTGATATCAAAGGTTAGTAGCAAGTATTACTGATTTCGCTTTTTAGCTTAAAATATATTGTACTTCTACAGGAGTTTACAATCCTCAAAATGGCATGTGCTTTTGTGTCATTATACAACGCAATCATTTCACACAGCCTAAAATGGTTCACCAATAAAAAGCGCACATGTGAAAAACTATGAAGATTATCAGCGCTAAAAACATGACTGATTTCTGATATTCAAAGCTTGCAAAATCACAGTTTTGGACTTATTTGCATCTACCTTTCTCGATTTCAGCTTGGCCTCTAAATCAGAACACTTGGCCTGCAGAAAGAGAAACAAATCAAAATTGTCCCAATCTCAAATATAATGCTCAGTCCAGCTACAATAGAAATATTTCAACAAACCTCTGCAATGGCAGCCCTTGATTCAGCATCAGAAGCAGCTTTCCACGAGTTATTTAGCTCCTTTCTCATATCCTCTACCTGCTCCATGCAGCTGTCAAACACATTTTTCTTGTCAAGCGACAAAACACAAACATGATCTCGCTGCTCTTGAAGCTCCTTCTTAAGCTCAGCCCAATCTCTCTGCAGAATGATTCAGTTTGTGAATAATAGGGTAACTAGGTAAGGTTAAAGAGAAAGGAAAAAGTAAAGCAGATAAATCATGCTAAGTTTTGAGCTGTTACAAGCTTGAACACAAGATAAGTGGTCGAAAATATTTAACCCATGAAAACATAAACATACAACAAAACACTAGTGGCAATCCATAAGAAAGAAAATACAAGCAATCATCACCATGCAGAAGTAGCAAGGAGGAAACTTACTTCCAGTCGCTTAATGTGTTCCTCATGATTTCTCCTTTCCATGGACCTTGCATTCTAAATAATCCACAGGTTAAAAAAGAGGCAACATATATTCCAAACCTTTCCATGACTCATCTTAAAGCCTAAAACTGCATACCTCTTGAACCTCCTCGGTGGTATGGATTGTGTCGATTGTAGCCTGAAAAGCAAAATATCAGATACATATACACAGAAAGACGAACGAAATGACAAGAAAATATTAATACAATAATGCACTGCAAACTGTACTACGGCCCTACCTGCAGCAAGAGTGTCTCACAATCAAACAAAAGATACGGCAGTTTTTTTTTAAAAAAAAAGCAAGATGAATCCTGAGTTGCATAACCAATGTTATTAAGTAGTCTGACTAATCGCAATTAGTCAGGCTTATCGGTCCACTGGCATGGATTATGACCTCTGACTCAACTAGAGCAATCAGAAACCAAGTCGTCCAATTAGGCGTTGATTCATCACAAGTAGTTGTCCGACTTGGGCAATGGACGACTGCAAAGCGGATGGGAAACTCGTCATGGGCTGGCAGACGTCACTTGGGCATATTGTTTTTCGTCCCAATAGGGTTTCACTTGTTATCTCTTCTACTTCTAGTCCTGCTATCTCCGTTTGATTCACTTCCCTGCAGACTGCAGTCGCCGCCCACAGAGCTCATATAGGCAGGAGAAGCTCTTGGCGCCGCACTCTTCTCAATCGCAGCTGCCTCCTTCCTTCCCAGTCACGGCTGCCATCTCCCTTCCCAGCCACAGTCGCCTCCCTTCACTGCATCTGCCGGCCAGGAGCCCGCACAGAGGATGCTGCCAATCTGACCCATCCCCACCGCAGTTAGGCGTCGCTGGCCGTCCGCTTGTCCTTCAAGCGCCGCCCACTGCCATGTCACACCTCCTGTTCCATGGGATTTTGAAGAATAGCCCCACCTCTGATGGTTCGAGACCTCCACATCATTTTGCTCCTAACTTTTCTTGCTCCGAGCCCCTCCCTGATGGATCTGTTTCTAGTAGCTCTTAGCTCTGGTTAGCTTCTCTTCCCTCTACTTCAGTACCTCCGTGCTCTGGTTCCCTGAGAGCAGACAGTAGCTGATGTGTATGTGCACTACTGCACTTGTGTAGATGTGGATCAGCGCCGGCATGCGGTGGTGGAAGTGTTAATGCCTGAGCCTGACCGAGAAGTAGGAGCTGGTGCTACTCCAGATATTTCATCACTAGCAGAAAAGGCCATTGCTACATACTACATATATTATATCGGTTCCGGTATATAGAGGATGATTATATCTACGACTAGGGTTGACTAGGATCGACCTATCCAGATGATCAACAACTAATCGGCTTATCGGTGCCATGGTGTAGTTGTTTTGGGGAAAATTTCTGGATGGTAGATCCCTTGGACCTCCACACCCTCTTATATATATAGCTCAACTTAGATTTACATCTCAACTGTACACTAGAATACTCTAGAGACTTGTAGGATACTAACTCAGACTAACACTCCCTGGAATAATCTAGACTCTCCTAGGACACTACTATTACACTAACTGATACTCCAACACTCCCCCTCAAGATGGGTGATAGATATCTATATCCCTTACAAGCCGACAAACACTCTTTTGGTCCTAACCCCTTTGTTAGGCAATCAGCTAATTGTTCTGAAGAAGTTACATGACTTAGCTTCAATGTTCCCTCATCAAGCCGTTCTTTGATGAAAAACCGATCTATCTCCACATGCTTCGTTCGGTCATGCTGAACTGGATTATTTGCAATGTTGATTGCTGACTTGTTATCACACCAAAGCTTCAATGGTCCTTTCCTTAGAAGCCTTAACTCTGATAAGAGGCCTTTCATCCATAGCATCTCACTCAAACAAACGGACATTGCTCTATATTCTGCTTCTGCCGTAGATCGGGAGACCACCGACTGCTTCTTACTCCGCCAAGATACTAAGTTTCCTCCAACAAAGACACAAAAGCCAGATGTTGACCTTCTATCATCAAGGCAACTAGCCCAATCGGCATCACAATACCCCTCTAGATTCAAGTTTCCATTAGCCTTGAACCACAAACCTCTTCCAGGACTCCCTTTTAGATAGCGCAAAATTCGGTGTGCTGCTTCTAAATGCTCACTTCTTGGGTCATGCATGTAGCGGCTGACCACACTCACCGCATATGATATATCAGGTCTAGTGTGGCACAAGTAGATGAGTCGACCTACAAGTCGTTGGTACCTCTCTCTATCAACGGGATCTCCAGATTGCGCACACAATTGATGATTTTGCTCAATAGGAGTTGTAGCAGCTCGACACCCAAGCATTCCTGTATCACTAAGGAGGTCCAAGACATACTTTCGCTGCGATAGAACTATCCCTCTGGGGGACCTTGCAATCTCAATGCCTAGAAAGTACCTGAGTTGTCCAAGGTCCTTAATCTCAAACTCTTTGCTCAACTTCTGCTTTAGTTGTGCCATCTCAATAGTATCATCCCCAGTGATAATGATATCATCCACATACACAGAAAGAATCGTGATGTGTCGTTCTGAGTGGCGATAGAAGACAGTGTGATCACCATTGCATTGTTTGTATCCCATACCACACATAGCACGACGAAATCGATCAAACCATGCTCGTGGAGATTGTTTAAGCCCATACAACGACTTTCTCAACCTAAGACCTTTCCATGGGTTTGAGATGTACTAAAGCCAGGTGGAATTTCCATGTAGACTTCCTCCTCAAGATCACCATGCAAGAATGCATTTTTCACATCCAACTGATGCAATGGCCAACCAAAATTAGCAGCACAAGAAATAAGAGTTCTTACTGTACTCATCTTTGCAACGGGTGCAAATGTCTCGTCATAGTCTATCCCATAAGTTTGACTGTAACCTCTTGCCACCAACCTCGCCTTGTATCGTTCTATTTTTCCTTCGGGTGTTTGCTTCACGGTATACACCCATTTGCAAGTAACTGGCCTTTTCCCTGCTGGAAAAGAAACAAATCCCATGTCTTGTTCTTCTCAAGAGCTTTCATTTCCTCCAACATTGCCTCATGCCACTTTGGGTCTTGTTTTGCTGCTTTCCAATCTCTTGGGATTACCACAGATTGCAATGAAGCAACAAAGGCTCTATACCCGGGTGACAATGAGTCATAGGACACATAGTTTGCAATATCATGCTCAAAACCGTACCTTTCAGGAGGCTTTCCTGCTCTATCTCGTGGTTCTTTCCTCAAGGCAATGGGCAAATGTAGTGAATCATCAATGACACATGGCTCACTCTGATGTGACTCAACTTCATCGACCACTTGAGTCTGTTGCTGTTGATTCTGCTGCCCCTGCAATTGGATCTCACCATTTGTTTGAGCTTGTTGTTGTTGATGTTGTGATTGCCTCCTCGTATATACCCTTAAGTTTTCTTCCTCATTTGGTTTCCTCCATCTCTCTTCACCCATAGGTCGTCTCCTTGTATATACCCTCAAATTTTGTTCCTCATTTGGCTTTCTCCACCCCTCTACACTCATCGGACATGGAACTGAACCTATCACAACTCTCGATGGTTCACTCTCCTTTGTTTCACTCTCCCCCTTTCGACTAGCATCACTTGTGCTAGGAGAGTCAAAGTCAAATAACGAGCTAAGATCTGTCTTCTCTCCATAGAACGGTTCAGACTCTCTGAATGTCATATCCATGCTCACAAATGTTCTTCGGTCACTAGGACTCCAACACTTGTAGCCCTTTTGTCCAGATGAGTATCCAATGAAGATGCATTTCACAGCACGTGGATCCAATTTTCCCACTGAAGGTCTGTGGTCTCTAACAAAGCACGTACACCCGAACACCTTTGGTGGAACAATGAACTCATTTTTGCCATAGACCATTTCATATGGAGTCTTCATCCCAAGAACTCTTGATGGCATCCGGTTGATGAGATAAGTAGCAGTCATAACCGCTTCGCTCCACAAAAATTTAGGCACATTCATAGTAAACATAAGTGATCGAGCTACCTCCAGCAAATGACGATTCTTCCTTTCAGCTACTCCATTTTGTGGAGAAGTATCAGGACACGAAGTTTGATGAAGTATTCCTTTTTCTGACAGAAAGTTGCCAAATTCATTGTTCACATACTCTGTCCCATTATCTGTCCTGATAGTTTGAATACTGGTACTGAAACGATTTTGGATATATGCATAGAAGTCCTTGAAACAATTAAGCACCTCACTCTTTTGTTTCATGAGATATATCCAAGTCATTCGGGAGTGACAATCAATGAAGGTGACAAAATACTTCATTCCATTAATAGAAACCACAGGAGAAGTCCACACATCAGAGAGAATCAACATGAAGGGCAATGTACTCCGGAGTCCACGACTCACATATGATGTTCTTGTGTGTTTTCCATACTCACATGCATCACACACAAGTTTGTCTTTATCTACCTTCTTCATTTCTTCAGGAAATATCTTAGTCATAGCATCAAACGATATGTGGCCCAATCGACAATGTTGGAGCATTACCTTCGCTTCATCATCTCCTGCAACAGCCATCAGAGCGGTGCATAATGCATCATCTGTTTCCCGTCTATCCAAATACCATAGTCCCTTATGCCTGACACCGACCCCAATCCTTCTTCCAGTTGTCCTCTCCTCAATTATGCAGTTGTATCGATCAGCAATGATTCGACAATCAATATCATCAACCAAGGAGCTCATAGACACCAAACTAACTGGAAATGATGAGCATATAAGACCGAAGACAATGTAATTGACAGAGTGCATTTCACTGTACCGACCCCTTCAACAGGTTGATAAGTTCCATCGGCAGTTTGGATCGTCTCTTTATGCATGGGCGGATATGGAGCATATGATGCAAACTCACTCCGCTTGCCCGTGACATGTGCTGATGCTCCTGAATCTAGTATCCAATTTGATCGAGAAGTCCCACTTAATGTGGGAGCCTGATTTGAGATACCTTCTTCAGTTTGTGCAAGATTGACGGGATTGCCGAGATTCGTTGTTTTGCCGCTATGTTTTGGACTTTCTGCACTCCTGCTGAATCGTCTCAGTTTCTCTAAATCTTTGGTTGAGATTTTAAGCTCCTCGCTTGATCCTTTTGTGGTCAATATTAGATTGGCCACATTCTTCTCCTCAAATAGTTTTGTCAATTTCTCAAGTAGCTTCTCAAATCTTTGGTTTTCCCCCATGATTGCAGCACCACAATGCCCTGTACCTCACACTCACGGTACCTCTGATGAGAAGCTGAACACAACGAGGCAAACTTCACTTCTACTCTGTATTTCTGCCTGCTCAGCAACCAGCAGCTGTCTCCTTTCCTTCCTGCTTGAACACACAAGCAGCTCCTTTCTCACAATCAGCTGACCCAAATCAAGCCCAGCGGCTGCTCCTCCTCGACTCCTCTGCCCTGCTGTAACCACGGACTGCTTCCTGCAGCACCTCTCTTCAGCTGCACACCAGTCCGCACTCCCTCCTGGACTCCTTTTCCCCAGTCTACACTCACCGCCAGTTGCACTCACGCCGCTGGCCGTCGTCCGTGCGCACCAGTTCTGCCGCTGGCCTCAGCCTCCTGGCTGCACACGAGCTTCTCTATCACAATAGCACCAATTATCCTCCCGCACTTCCACTCCACAACCACCAGGACCAAGCCCCGCCGCCTGGACCAAGCACCGCCCTTACCGCGTACTCGTGCACACTGCCGGCCGCCGGCTCCGCACCACCGAAAGCCTCCTCTGTGGCTGCTGCCCTTGCCTGGAGCTCGTCCCCGCCTTCACTGACGCCACTGGGCGCCCGGAGCTCCGCCACTCACTGCTGATTCACCACCGGCGAGGGCCGACCGCCGTTTCCAGCTCTGATACCATGTAGTTGTTTTGGGGAAAATTTCTGGATGGTAGATCCCTTGGACCTCCACACCCTCTTATATATATAGCTCAACTTAGATTTACATCTCAACTGTACACTAGAATACTCTAGAGACTTGTAGGATACTAACTCAGACTAACACTCCCTGGAATAATCTAGACTCTCCTAGGACACTACTATTACACTAACTGATACTCCAACACATGGCGACTAGGGTCAATCAGATGATTTTATATGTGGCAATGAGAAAAAAATAAACCTGCAGACGATGCACTCGCTCCGTTAAATCATGGACTTCATCCAAAGCTCTTTCCTCTGACTTCTCTAAATTCTCTTTTGCATTCTTCAATGTGGACAACTAGAATGTTGGGAAATCATGTCAGGTTTCTGCATCATTATAATTATTTAATGGATGCACATAATTATTTAATGGATGCACAAAATGCAAACAAACCTCCATTAATAGCTTCCTTAGATTCTCCTCTAAACCTTGCTTAGAATCCAAATCTTCACGAAGTCTTCTTTCGTAATCAACTACCAAGCGCATCAACTCCGCATTTCTAAGTGAAGCAGAATTAGACTCCTTCCTCTGTAATTACAGGAGAATAATCCAAATCAGCATTAAGAATAATGCGCAAGAGTTCTCATCAACAAATAAACGAAGAACTGAGATTTAACTCTGTGAGTAATATAATTATGAAGAGAAAACAGTATTACAACACAGAAAAAGAACCTGATGCTCAAGCTCCGCTGCAAACCCATTAAGCCGGTCCCGAGCAAAATCAGCTTCAAGCACTGCCTTATCACGCTCAGACCGCAGAGCCTGAAGCTCAATCCTGAATTGACAACAGTAAGTATTGAAGGTATTTGAACTTTATCCAGAAATAGAATCATAGTCAAACTTCAATAAATATGCAATCTACAACCAAACAAAATAAAAGCAAACGAAAGTGCAAGGAAAACTAAATTAACAGCGTATATCACCCGGTGTGGATGAGAACTGAAAGTTCCTACAACATTCTACCAGCATGAGACTACTGCAGATGTGGCTACTATCAAAGGGTAAAGTACCTAGCTTTTTCGCAACAAATGTTACAAAAAAAATTATGGTCCATGAACTTCTAACCTATAAAGCTACCGATAACCCCCTAGAAGCTTACTGCAGATCTTGTATAATGAAATAAAAATAAACATACACTGATCATTAGCTATGTTAAGTAAGCCAGATAAACAATGAGAGGAAAGACAACCTCAATTTCGTCAACTCATCATCAAGGCTTCTGGCCCGTTCAGAGATTTGCTCATAAGCTTTCTTCGAGACTTCCTATAGAGTTGAGGTAGAAAACACAGGATGGAATAGATCAAAACCACTGTATTCATATAGGCTGCTTGAAAAGTATCATCCAGAAAATTACATGTGATCCTTCAAACAAAACCATCAGGTCCGTTCTGCTGCTATCTAGAGAATAAAAAGGAAAAGCGTGAGGTAAAGTTAACATCCAAGAGCATCTGCGAAGTACAAGTGCCTTGACATACACCACCACAACACAGTCAACCCCACAAATACAAGTTATTCAAATAATGGGCAGGACAAATCAAAAGAAAAAGCATAATACAACAAACCTTGCAGAGCATTGGGTGCTGATTCAACATTCGAACGAGCCTTCTGCTGCTCCTCACACAGCTTCCGATACATCGCCACCTACACAATAATAAAGAATAACAATAGGCTATCTTATGATTCATGGTACATGCAGCAATTAATAGAATTATGTTCTCAACACAAAAGGATTTTCTGTGTCTTTGAAAGAAGAATATGTAAGACATACGGATCGAGGAAGAGATTCAATCATTATTGCTTGTTCTTCAGATTTCTTAATAACTTTTTCAACCCTGGACGCAGCATCATCTGTAATTTTCTTCAACTCAATTTGGAAACTCTCCTACAAAGGTAGGAACGAAATTAAGTATCTTTGCAATTGAAATTGAGAATATAACTAGCAATTGACAAATTGAACAATTAAAATTGTGCAGTAAAAAAAAGCATCAACATATCACACTTACCCTTAGTTCCATATCCTTTTTGTCAAGATCGGCTTTGAGCATGTGAACTTGATTTCTTAGTAGAACATTTTGCTGAACTAACCCATTGATATCTTTAAAAGACATCTGCCAAAGATTATAATATGGTAAGACAAGACAATAATTTGATGCAAAACCATAGTGAAACAAAAGGCTTTAGTAGGGATAGCCACAAGAATATGAGACTTACATTATCCTTGATACCATGCTCTACATTGGAAAGAACATTGCCTAAGCTTGAAGAAAAAGCACCATGACCTACATTAGGAAGGCTAGAACCACAACGAATCTGTATATCTTGGCATTCTTTTAGAAGAACAGCAACCTACAAAGAACAGTAAAACAAAAATCAGAACATGGATATGCAATACCACACCATTTTAATGCAGAAATGATGCATAACAAACATAATTCATATAACTCGCCACATGCTTTTTTATTAGACTTGAAATATTTGGAACAACTTCAGGACGAATGGAAGGACATTAGTGGATAACCACCACAGCATAAATATCTATGGGGGCTCCCACGGTCCCACCACCTGAAGCTGCTCCAGATCTCATACATGACATACATCTAAATCACAACGAACAATCTATTTGAAAGTTCGCAAACTCACATGTAATTTTAAGTTGAAGTGCTCACTTGTTTTTGCAGGTCATCTATTTCCTTCTGTGCCACACTATAATCACTCTCCTATCTTTTCAGCTCAGACTGAAAGGTATGTGGATGTTAAAAGTGCATTCAATGAAACATATCAACGCGCAATAACTGCATACGGCGTACCTTTAGATTCCTAATATTGTTTTCAAAATTATCGTGCTCCAGCAATGCTTGCCGCAATTTCTGATCCATTAGAGCATAAGCTTCGACCATCCTCTCATGCTCAGCTATGATCAGAAGAAAAAACAGGGAGGAATGGTTGAGAGGAATCATAAAGTAAGCAGTATCGCAGTGCTTTCATCTGCTAAGCAATGTTATTTCGCTTGTGTGGTGCTTCAAGAGGTTAAGAACAATGAGCGAAAACTTACCCCGTTCGTCTAGGTTAAGCTCAGCCTTCTCTTCTATTTCATGCAAAACCTGGTGTACAAGAGATACTCGACAATGATTCAGATAAAGAAGCACATACTTGTGCACAAAGGATCTCTTTAAAGCAGAAGACATTACTGTTTCTGAGATCCTGTAGAAAAACAAGCATACTTCTTTCTAATTCACATCAGACCCATCGGACGATTCAAATTACTTCGTCATTCTAGATATTGCAATGACAACTGAAAATAGAGCGCCTAATGTCCACAGGGTAATTTCTTACTTGCCATAGCAAAATTTTGCAATATCTTATTTTCTATAATATCCCAATGACACATGGGGAACACCTGTGTCACTAACAAAGGCAAATAGAATTCCAATGGCACAAAAGAAATTTAACCAATGTCGATCATTTGGGTAAAACGAAGATGAGCAGTTGATAAGATCCCAATTCAGAGATAGTAACAAGCACAATAACTTACCCTTTCCAAAACTGCTTCTGCATGTCTCCTTCCCCGCCACTCATGGAGGAAAGCATCAGTAGCTTCTTGGTATTTCTCATAGATCTTAGCAAGCTGATAATGCAATGAATGTTATCAAGCAACATAAAGAGAGGTGAAAACAAAGAAATTAAGAGTACAAAAGAGGTAGGACATACACTCCAACCGTCACGAAGAAGAGAAGCAGCTAAAGCAGTTCCAGAAACACCACTAGGTACCTTTGGAATAACCATTAGGTCATTCTGATTAACTGCATCAGAAATAGGCCTGCAAAATAGGAGCGAGGTTTAATGAAAGACAAACTTTAAATATGAAGAACCATTTTGATTCACTTATCTCTCGTCATTTTGCCCTTTTCCTATTATCTTTTCTACTTCCTCGATAAATGTGACACTACAGAAAATGTAGAAGTTTCCGTAATACTAGATAATAATAATAATAAATCAGGTAAAGAAATCTGGATGCGTCAAGTGAAAATGGTTTGTATCATTATTTAACAATTATATGTCGACGACTGTTACAGCATCTAAAATTTCTTATAAAAAAAGATGTTGCCTTAAATATTACTCTAGAATGATCAGAAGTGATGCTTTCTTCATTTTTTTCTTCTACATCCCACATCCACCTGTATGAAAATCCGTCACTAAAAGTTGGCCTAGAGAAGTACGAAGTGCAACAAAACAAAAGGTTCAGGGGTTGCTACATTCCAAGAATTACGAGTCGACGAGTCGACGAGTCGATCTGGAGTAGCGACTGGTAGACTAGTCGTGACTAGTCATGACTCATGTTGACTAGTCGACATGATTATACAGTAATATTTGCTATAAAATATCATATTATATTACTACTAGTAGTATAATACAAGCAATAGTATGTGCAAATAAAATGCTGGGGGACAGGGGAGTGGGTGAAACTTGAGCTTAACGAATAACTTGGGAAATTTCTGGCTGGGACATGGTGCTTTCTGTGATAAAGAAAAAAATCCTCAAATTAGCAATTTTTTCCTACAAAAAATATGACATGTGGGGCCTTTTTTCTAGTCGATCGACCGAACAGGTGCAACTAGTCAAGATAAGTCAGGACTAGTCAAGCGAGTCGAGCGACTCGCCCAACCAGTCGAGTCGACCTCCAAGTAACGACTCGTAGACTAGTCGACGACTAGTCGTGATTAGTCGAGCGACTCGTAATCCATGCTACATTCACGACAACATTCCCATTCCATGTCCCTAGAAAATAACATGGAAAGGACTAAAGAGGACCTGCAACAAACTAAACTCCTAACAAGTTTTTAATCTTATCCTAGCATGATTGTTAGTCAGGAATTCTGTTTCATATGCCCTATTGTACCCTCATTTCAATTTGCATAGCCCCACCACCAAAAGAGGCTGCAGTAGAACCACACATCATCTCAGTTAGGCCTACCAGCTTCATCACCACTGAATGAAACATCCTCAGGGAGCGCACAACTGCTTGGACAAAACTCTGCCATGGGTCTGCCGCAGGCCAAGCAGAGCCAAGGGCATGGGACAGGCCAAGGGTGATACAATTTTTAATCATTTCAAAAGAATAGTTAACAGCTGGCGATTTGATAAACATTTCACAACTTTTTATTTTCCTGGCATTTCAACTTGTTTGATGTAACACATTTACAACAAAAGAAGTCAAGTGCTAGAGATCATACGGTTCTCGTATTGTTGTGTCTACTAGATCAGAAGAGTCTGCTGCAATGCTGGTCAGTGGAATGAGGCTCAATTCACTGGACTTCCTTGTATTCTCCAGATCAAGTTCACACTTTTCAAGCTTCTGCTTCAAGTTGACAGCTTCCTGCGGTAATAAGATCACATAGCACAACGAAAGAACATCCGAGATCTTGCTCAGGTTATGACAAGATCTAATAAACTTGCAACCAACTAAAATTTTGCAGGGAACATGAACATATAAATAGATATACCTTTTCAAGGTCTCTCCTGGACAAGGACTCCTTCTCAAGCTTTTCCTTGTATTCATCTTCAACTTGGGTCAGATGTGTCTAGTTTGTAGGAGAAATTGATCATGAGTTATTTACTGTTTGTAACTGGGACTGTGGGACAAAAACATGTAACCATGATATACAAGCAAAGGCATTACCTCTAATGCTTTAATAACACCTTCGAGCTCCCCGGCCTTTTTCGACCATTCCTCGGAACTTTCTTTGTGAAGTTCAGCAAGTTTCATGACCTAAGAACCATGAGCTATGGTAAATCATCTCACTAGAGATAACGAAGGGTCAAAGTACTCCAGGTGTTCCCACAAGCATTGCATAATGAGTTTCAATCAGGTAACAGGATCATCAGATATTAACAATTAAGATAACATGGTGAATAGGCATGAGGAGATAACAGGAGGCGAGTGGAGAATCTCTAGGCGCTAGGCGGCAGTCAAATACTCAAATATTGACATACAGCAGCAGTGCAGCACCAAGGGTGCACACATATCAGCGGCAAAGAGAGTTAAGAGAGATAAAACCATACAGTTGAAAGCTCCGCACCCAGACGACGTTCATTAGCAGCTGCAGTATCCTTTGTTGAGCACAACTCCTTCAATCACCAAAATATAGAGAGAAAAGATTAGATGGAAACAGTAATACTGCAATCATCTGCATGAGAAATTACCTTTTCCGTGTAGGATACCCTTTTCTCCAGTTCAGATATGTGTTCTTTGCTTCGCCTCAAGGAGCTAGAAGATTCAGAAATCTCTCTTTCAAGCTGAAACATAAGGACAAGTCAGCATATGTGTTCTAAATCATATCTATCCATCATGAGTTAGATCACAAAGACTATCCATCATGAGTTAGATCACAAAGACTCACCTCAGCAATTCTCGCTGACATCCGAGCCTCCTCATCCATATTTGTTTACCTTAGTTCACCTTAGTTCAGCTAAGTTCTTCACTTTTGCTTTCAGTTCTTTATCAAAGCCAGAGATTGTGCTTCTCAAGCAGCTCCTCCTCCTGATAAAGAAAATCAAACCACATAAGAACCAACAGGCGCATCATGCAAACATATGGGTAAGGCTCAGTATTTGGCAGTATTAATGCAGAGAAAATTGCACATAACACCAGTCTTTGGTGACAATGTTGCACAAAACACAGAAACAAACATCGTTTTGCAGCTGACCACAGGTTTTGGCTTAATTTGCTGCAGCTAGCCCAAATATAGGGATTTCTAGCTTTTAATAACAAATTAACAGTTTCAGCCGACCGTCAGAGCTAAGCTAGCCCAAATATAGGAATTTAGTTGACCGTCAGAACAAGGATAAGGAGGCGGATCTAGTTGACAAGGGTTAAGGGCTCGGCGAGAACCACAGCAGCGGAACACGGAGCATGGCGGCGGCGGCGTGAACCGAATGCCAGGGGAGTGACGCGCACGAGCGGATGATCAGGGGACGGCGCTGCAGGGGCGGTGCTCGGCCGCAAGCACGGGGGCTAGGCACGGCCGCGAGCAGCGAGCGGCGTTCCGCTGCCGCGAGGACAGGGCTGGACTCGACCACGGGAGGGAGCAATGGTGCTGGGCTGCTGGCCACGAGCAAGGGGGACGAGGCTTGGCTGCAAGCAGGAGTAGCGGCCCTCGGCCGCAAGCAGGCATCGTTGACCACGAGCACACGGGCAGCGTTGCCCGTACGGGCGGTACCAGGGAATTAAACAGCCAGCTTAGCTCTGACGGTGGCTGAAGTGGTTAATCTGTTATTAAAAGTTGTTAATCTCTATATTTGGGCTAGCTACAACAAATTAAGCCAAAACCTGTGGTCAGCTGCAAAACGATGTTTGTTTCTGTGTTTTGTGCAACATTGTTACCAAAGACTGGTGTTATGTGCAATTTTCTCATTAATGCATCAAAGAGTAAAGGAGTGACTAGACTAAAATAACAACTCTGCATCTCGGTGTTAATTCATCCATTTTATGTTCATACCTGGGTAATGCGATTGTAAAATGCTTGACAATGTGTAAACTTGGCTTCAAACTCTTGTATCCTTCACAGTAGTTTGCGTCCCCAAAAACAAGCTCCAACAGATGACCCAAACAGAGCATGCAGTTTGCACACCTGCCGATCCGAAGCGCAAAAAAGGGTCGCCGATAGAGACGATGCAAATCTCTGGCGCTTCCAGGCGGGTCCACGGCGGGGCGAGGCGGGTCCACGGCGGGTCCGCGGCGGGCGCGGCCAGGCGGGACCGCGGCGGGCAGTCGCTGGCGCGGCGAGGAGCGGCCGCGGCGAGGACCAACCGGCGCGGCGAGAAGCGAGGAGCAGGGGGCGAGGCGGGGAGCCGGGGACGCTGCCGGAGCTCGTCCGCGCGAAGGGGCCGCGCGCCTCGCCGGATCTCGCGCCGGAGCTCGCAGCTCGGTGGCCGGCCGCGGGGAAGACGAAGACGGAGCTGGAGGCGACGGGCCGGGGGGCGCTTTGCGGAGGACGCGGGGTCGCCGGCGCAAGGGCAGAGGTGGGCGCGAGGGTGGAGGCCGGCGCGGGGTCGAGGATGGGGGCGACCGAGGCCGGGGTGCCCAGGGCGGCGGACTCGTCGGAGATTGGGATGGGGGCGATGAAGTCGGGGCTCGCGACGGAGTATGCGTCGGTTGTTGGAAACGGGAAGTTTTGGGTCACGCACGCTTTTGCTGTGGCTCCCCAAACCACCCAATGCGTCTCGTGTTTGGGTTCTGACTGTTGGAGACAGTCTAGACGGGTCCAGACTTGTGGGGGCTTACGGTGGTCATAAGTAAATTCTAGGTCACTTTCATATGCAGGGATAGTTATTGCATTTGGTAGTTTTCTTTATTAAATTAGGATAAAATATAGAATCGAGAGAGATATAAATATAGAATGGCCTAACTTTAATGTAAGAATTTTCTCATTGACAATGAACTGACAATCTGAAAGTAGTTTGAGAAACAAAATGTACGAAAAGCAGGTGAGTAAAACATATGTATTACATGGCTTCTGATTTGTAACGGCAAGCAATGGCAATTTGAATCAGAGAGCAGCAAAGCATAGGGATTGGTAGGTTCTTAGAAAGTAAAACTTACTGGAGCAATACCTTCTATTTAACTGCCAGCCCTTCTAGTTTTTTTTTTACATATCGATGCATAGCCATGAGCACAAATGTAGATTTCCCCGACATGTCATGCCAAGAAACCAAATACTCATATGGAAATATATATTACCAGACGAAAATGACAGAACAGTTCTAGATATGGCCTGCAATAAAAACGTTCATAACTTGGAAGACATTTTCTCCTGGTAAATATATAAATGTAAACATCCAGAGAGAATGAGTTACCTACTGTGCTTGTATGCAGGCATATATATAATCAGTTCTGATTTGTGGGTACGCAATACAGTTTGTCAGTTTGTCGTTGTGACAACAGGGACATGTGAAAACAGGCTATGTCAACCCTCCTGCCCTCTCTCTTCTTCAGAAATAATGTATTTGTATATTGTGCACTAACTAAATGCAACACCCGAAAAAACTCATAATTTTTGAAATTTTGTAGGAAACTTTAGCACGGAACATCCCAATCTTCTTATCCTATTCATACAATCAAAAGAGACCGTCTCTCTTTTGACACTCATTTAGGGACTCTCTCTGTTTTAAATAGCCGGCTATCACCCGGCTATAGCCTCGCGAGAGGGTCCGCGCTATAGAAAAGGTCTTTGTAGGTTATAAGGGTAATAGCCGCTAATAGCCCGGCTAAATGAATTTAGCCTCAGTTTAGCCCCTTAGCCGCTATATTCCCGTTCATGGATCCAAAAAAATTGGATCAAATTTGTCCCGCTCAAGCCAAAATTTTCTCATTAGGCCCAATTTTGGGGACCAAATGTCAACCATAGCCCTAAATTCTTCTCGTTCTCTCCTCTCTTTCGAAAATAGAACCAAGAGGCATGTGTGAATTATTGATATGTATATACAAATATATGTTGCCCACATATTGTTTTGTTCAATTATTTAGCAAAACGGCTATAAGGCCTTAGCCGCGCTATAGCCCGGCTATAGCCTTTCATACCTTCTGAAATCACAGGCGCTAAACACAATAGCCCGCTATTTTAAACAGAGGGGACTCTACAGCTTTGGATTTCAACCTTGTCGTACTGCTCCTGTAGAGTCTCATGCCTGACGCACATGAACCCGCTCCGGCTCTCAGCGGTCATGGAATTGTTCCAGTAATCTTCGGCCAGCGCAATGATCTTGAGAACCAGTTCACGAAGCTGCTCATATTCCAATTTGTGCGGCCAAAGTAATGAGGAGAGAGGCGCAGCAGCGGCCGCGGGTCAGACTGCCCGCGAGGGTTAGGCCGTGGTATCCGCCCATAATCGGGGAAACGGCCAAGGAGGTGGGCGCCATCAAGCTAGCTGCGGCCCCCATGGGATCGGTCCAGGAGGCGGTGCCCAGGCGGAGTAGGTCGTCGGCGCCTCCACGGGATGGGTCCAGGAGGCAGCGCCCATCCGAGCAGGTCGTCCGCGCAACGACATCGCCTATCAGACGGTGGTGGGTGTTCGTGAGAAATCGGACTTCTACGGTTCAATTCTGGCGGCGTGGCCGTATTTTTTCGCCGGCGTCCCGGCCCGGCCGCACTCGCTCTCGGCGGCGTCGTGCTCGCCCAGGAGGAACAGCAGCTTGGCGCGGAAGGCGGCGATCACGACAGAGTTGGGGAAGCTCTGCGCCACGCGGTCTATGGAGGCGAGAGGACGCCGCAGGCAGGCCCTCTTGTCGGGGGCGGCGTCGAGGCCACGGACGAACTTGAGATCCACGAGGAGTTGCGCGCGCGGCTTTTAGCGTTGCAAATTCAGTAATTATCACGAAACGAAAAGATGTGTTGAGTTGTTAAACATTGCAGCAATCTAGACCGTTTGCCAAATATTGAAGGGATCGGATTTAATGTATCAATACAAGTTTGCTCTTTTAATATTATTACTAGTGGCCGTGCACGTGCAACGCACGTCTCATAATTTATTATAATATATAAACACATATTTAAATCTATATTTGTTCCATTGAGTTATTTTACCAAGTCGGTTAAATTTGTTTCATGATATAAAATAGAAATCGGACCAAATATCTCCCGTGAAATATTCCACTGTCTCATTCGGGATTGTTGATTATAATTTATCTTTTGATCCCTTGTGAAACATATGTGAAGTACAAAAGAAAAAACTTACTGCGCTACAAGATTTGATCTCGGTTTGCTTTGGTGGACTTTCGTGTCTCGCTCTTTTCCAAAAGAAAACACACTTTCATGGTGTCGGCGGCTCCATAGGTGTTAGGGTAGGGGCTAAGCGCGTAGACGGTGCTGTCGCCGGTGCGGAGGCTTTGGTGGAGCACAGAAAGCGGCCCACCGAAAGATCCCATCCCCGTCCAAAATCTCCTCGCTCTGAGGAGGTCGCGCTCCGGAGAGAGAGGGGCGGGGTGGTGGCCCACGAAGACAGCGAGATTGGTCGCCTCGTAGGGTCGAGCTGACATTATTGCTTTTCTTTTCAAGTGAAAGTTGTGTTTGCATGAAACACTATTGTACTGCCATTTGATTTAGTAGGTCTGATAAGAAACTTGTGTTCAAAGGTACTTATATTAGAAACAAGAAAGAAAAAAAACTTGTGTTGGAACCCTAAAGTGAATCCAACACGTGGTTAATTTGGGTTTTACTTTACTTTTAGCGTTGGTTGGTTTCATCTCTCGCCGGATCATTCCGCGCCGCCCTCCTCCGGCGACCTCCTCTCCGTGCTAGCTAGGGTTCCCTCCTCCTCTCCGTGCGCTGCCGTCGGATGAATGGAGTCGAGGGACTCCATGGTGGCCTCCCTTTCCCCATCCCCCTACTACATCCACCACCGCTCCCCTTCCTCCGCCGCCGCCACCCAAGAACCGCCCTTCCCTTCTCCTCACCTTGACGACTACCGGACCCACCATTTCGACCCCGCCGCCCTCGCCTTCCAGATGGGGCCCGACCCCCACATCCCCCAGGCCCAGGGATCCCCGCCCTTGTCCGACCACCAGCAGCAACCGCCCCCCGGCGCCGGCGCCGGCGGGGACGAGCTGGCCAGGAAGAACAGGGGCAGGCCACGCAAGTACAAGCCGGACGGGCCGGGGCTCTCCCCGTCCCAACAATCGACCTCCACCGCCCTGGCCGTGGTGCTGTCCACCCCCAGCCCCGAGAAGCGGCGGGGGCGGCCGCCCGGGTCCGGCAAGATGCAGCAGCTCGCCTCCCTCGGTAAGGCGACGATGGACGGATGGATACACACTTCACTGTCTCACTGTTAGTTGGTTCAGATTGACAGCTGAATCCTGCTTGCAGGGGAATCCTTCATCGGCTCCGTCGGCACCGGGTTCACGCCCCACGTCATCATCATCCCCTCAGGAGAGGTAATGCCGCCATACTACCGCTACAATTTATCGGGTTACTCGTTCCTCTGAGGATGGTACATTCAGCTAGCAATCTCCTTTAGGGCCCTGTACTTGTCAGCTTGCACTTAGTGCACTCTCCCCTGTATGTGCTTATCTCAGGATGTGCAAGATTTTATTTGTTTGCTTGTTTCTCAAAAGACGGGTTTATGTTGATGGTGTGGACAGCGCATGACCTTGATACGCACAGCGAACCATGTCTTAATATGTTGTACAACATATATGTTCTTTCCCCTTATTGTTCTGCCACACTGCACTTTTCGGTTTGGTTACCCAAGGGAAATCGAGGGAGTCGTTAATTGTAGCTGAATGGGATTGTGGCTCGGTTGTGTTACTAGAGCTGTGCTGCACGTTCTATGTTCTAAAAATATACCACTTGCTGATGTTAGACTCAAGCGGGTAATGTGGAAGCGGTAGCTGTCATGTCCTCAACTTGGCGAATGACTGGAGACCGGGGATAGTACTACTCCTAATCGTGTAACTGCCCATTGTGTCGGGAATACTTGACCCTTTAGGGCCTAATCCCTAGTGTGGTTAGAGTGGCTTTTACCCTATAGGGAATAGTTTAAATGGTGCCCATTGTATAAGGATTACTTGACTCGACACACAAGTAACTGATCTCTAGCTTTAAGGAGACAAATTTTCATTGTAATGCACCGGATCCTTATCCCCTCCTCTATTTTCTACACTATCCCTATCTCTATGCTAACTTCCTAAATAAGGTTCTTATCTTTTTATTTCCCTGGGTGAGATTAGTATATGTTGTGTTACAGGTCTGGTTCCATGCCCGTTATTTGGTTAGAAACCATTGGATTTTTTTCTGTTTCTAAACCATATGGTTCAGGTTTGCTAAGCTGGGAACCCTTCAATCTGGTTCCACGTGTTCCATGCTTCCTTAAATGACATAGAATGTTGTTGACGTGTTCTCAATCCATAGATTAGTTGTTTTCTCTTGATCTCTGGCTACTACTTAGCATTAACTGTCCTTTGCCTTATAGTAAAAGTTCACGAAGGTACCTTCAGTTGTCTTTTCTAAATCACACAGCAAAGTATTGACTAAAAGTTTTCTATGCATTATGCACATGCGGTTGCATGAATTACAGTTACAGATATTCTATGCCTAACTTCCTATTCTCCTTGTGCAGGATGTTGCAGCCAGGATAATGTCCTTCTCACAACAAGGCCCAAGGGCAGTCTGCATCATCTCAGCATCCGGGGCTGTCTCCACAGCAACCCTTCATCAGGATGCAAGCTCCGGCAGTGTAGTTACATATGAGGTACGATCTCATGAAACCGCTATCTATATGTATTAAGTCTCTTCTTCTTATCTAATGTAAGAGAAATGTGCTTAAAAATTCCAAACTTAGCTCTTGTGCTACCCCCTCAATCTTTTACGAGTTCCTCGAATTTTTGTGGTTCCACATTGAACACTATAATTGGTATGTTTTATCTGTCATGTTTCATGCACTAGCCAACTACCACAAAAGCCTGAACTGATGGAAACGGCTAGACAATCCACATATACACTTCAAAATTATCAAAGTCCACCAGGTTAAAAAGCTGACCATATATGGTGTTATGTTGTGGTAGATTGGAATCACTAGGCTAACAAATAACTGCAATTACATCCTGACTTCTCCCTACAAGCCTAAATATCACTCTGTGTTGGTAAAATAAAATTCTTAAGGCTGCTGAAACGGGCTCATGGGAGTGTCTGAGTATAGCTGTTAGTTATAGTTTGTTAGTGGCAGCAGCGGCAGTTGTTTTCTTAGTACTTGGCATCTTAGTGCTCCAGTTCCTGTTATTCAACATTTATAAGAGCTGCCTCTTTATTTATTACACTGCTGATCTGTTATCTTAGTAGAAGTAAACCTTTGTGCTTGTGTCCTTTCTTATCGAATGAAGTGTGATATGGTGTCAGTAACTTAGACAGGAATTGTTTGTTCATGTTTGCAGTTTTTAGACCCATCACTCATGAATATGTATATTGTTGTTTATTACCTTATTTTGCCAAGAAATGCTTCACTTATAACATTGGTCGCAGAGAAACTTATTCCCCCCACTCTGTAATAATTACACTATATATAAAAGGCAGAAGAATCCCTGCCTTCTCACACGGCCACGTCGCCCCGAAATCAAAGAGCCGTCCGATCCGGCGATCCAGCGGTCCAGATTGGCGTATAACTGTTCACGCGCGAATTTAAACCAATCAGAGCGCGCCACGTCAGCCGGTCGCGACCGGTCATCCAGTTCCCCCGTCATCTTGCAAAAAACCCCCGCGGGAGGACCTACTCGTGAACAACTGAGGACCAAAACGTAAATAAAAAAACTTCGGGGACCTCTGTGCAAAAACGGCGCCACAGCCCCCCTCCCTCTCCTTGCTCTCTCCCATGACGGAAAGTCGCCGCGGCCGCCGCCGCACGCCGCCGGCGCCACGGCCCTCCCCCGACGGATCTACGTACAGCGGGAGGTTCCCCGTCGCCGCCTCGACCTTCTGGCCGCGCGCCGCGTGCCGGTGCACCTCGGCCAGCCCGGAATCGCTGCCGGCGTGCGCTGTGGCCGCCGCCGCATCGCCGCCGCATCCGCGCGTGCCCGCGGCGCTCCGGCGACCATTTGGTCGCTAGCGCTGCCCTCCTGGCTCCGCTGCGCCTCCCTCGCGCGGATCCACGCGCTCCCCGCCTCGCCGCCGTGCTGGAGCGGGCGTAGCCGTGCTCGCCGGAGCTCGGCCGCGCTGCGCATGGCCGCCGCCTTGTGACGTCACGGATGACGTCACCACGGGCACGGCTGGGCTGGGCCGCTTCCTCTGCGGCTGACTCGGCCCAGCAGCTACCTCGCCTTTTTTTTACTCTTTTTTTTAGTAACTTAAACCTTTTAAAAGGAATCAAAAAAATCTTTAGATCGATTCAAATCAATTTCTAAGAAATTTTAAACAAAACAAAAAACTGCATTCCAAGCGCATTGGAACCTTTCAAAAATTCGCTGTGACAATTTTTTTCTTTCTTTGGACCCACATTATTCGTACAACTTCGGAAAAAAAAACTAAATAGTGCAAACCAACAGTTTTAAATACGCCGACGCCAAAAAAAAAAAAACATGTCGACGTGGCCATTTTTATATGCACGATCAAAATTCAAATTTCACATTTCCATATGCCTTCCAAATTTGTGTAATGCCTCGAACTATTTCAAAAACTATAAGACTTCCAAATTTGAGCGATTTCCCAAATGCGAACAATCTTAAAACGAAAACCCCAGTTTCATTTCACCAATCCCCGAATCAGCGCAATTTTTATATGCAGACACTTCCAGAATTCAATTTAACGGCCGTACAAAATATAGCAAAAACCACTTACCTACAACATATAATCAAATCACACGCTTCAGTAATTCGAAATTTCAGACGATTTTCAAATCTCCGCACTTAACGAACGCAAAAAACAACTTCTCTACCTATACGATTTTTCAATTTCAGCGGTTCTACGATTAAATGATTCAAAATTTGCCCACGGGTGCGGCCGAGGCCGCGCTTAAGCCGCGCTTAATACCTATTTTTTAAACACTTTATTAACTTCCTAACGAAAAAAAAAACAGTTGGAATACTTTGTAACCGTTTCCAAATTATTTGAAATCTAAAATTTCCCAAAGAAAATTAACAACCACACAAATCTGCACACCATTTTCTTTCCACCTCAGATAAAATCCAGAAAAAACATAATAATATAATTCAATATTATTTACCCAATAAAATATTCCATTTAAATAAAGGCTGCCAAAACATTTAAATACAATTACCCATATTTATTTCATGAGCTTCCACATGTAAAAACAAAAAAAATCACTACAGCTGTTTTACACATATTTCTCAAGTAAATATAATTGAATCAACAAAACAAAAATTAGAATAAATCATTCTTCTAATAATTTAAAACATTTCATATATATTGTTACACGATATTGTCAAATTCATAACTTCAAAAGCGTAATTCACAAAATTGGAAAAGAAAGCTAACATACCTTTTTATATTTACAAAACAAAAATTTAAAGTAAACCGTTCTTCTAATAATCTAAAACACTTCACATATATTGTTACACGATATTGTCAAATTCATAACTTCGAAAACGTAATTCCCAAGATTGGAAAAAAACTAACATACTTTCTTATATTTAGTAAGTAACTTATGGAAAAAAACATTCAAATTTTACGGACAATTTTCCAAATCTCAGCATTCTTCTAAAAACAAACTTTTGCGAATTCAAATAATACTCACATTTCAACATGATTTTTTAAAAAACATATTCGAAAAAAATTAAAATCCACGGGCGCGGCGGAGCCCGCGCATAGTCCCCTAGTATATTCTTATGTGTCGTCTATAAACTTTTCTCAGGGCCGATTTGAGATCTTGTGCCTGTCTGGCTCATATCTGGTGATAGATGATGGCGTTTCCCGCACACGAAACGGAGGGCTGTGCATCGCGCTTTGTGGCACTGATCACAGGGTCATCGGAGGGAGCGTTGGTGGAGTCCTTACAGCAGCTGGGACCGTTCAGGTGATCACAATTGTTTCATTCCCATTTGACTGAAATATCATCAGTTTAGATAGCTTAAGGTTGTGTAACCTGATGTTAACTCCCTCCCAAAAAGTATTTTACTTATCATACCAAATGTCAGATTTACCAATTATGGCTTATCACGCTAATCTGTATCTAAATCGATCGACCTGTGTGCCTTGCTGCTGGGAACAGGTGGTTGTGGGGAGCTTCATGTATGCGGGGTCGAAGAAGAAGAGCAAGAAAGGCAAGGCCGAGCAAGAGGCTGAGGCGGAAGCCGGCGAGGCCAACGGGGGGAGGTGAGGAAGGCGAGGAGGAGGATACCCCGCTGCCGCCGATGATGACGGCGATGCCCCGTGACGGGGAGGAGGAGCAGGAGCTGGCGTCGCCGGATGACGCGGTGATGGGCGGCGGTGGCGGGTGGACGGGCATGATGCAGCAGATGGAGTCGCGGTCGTGCAACATTGACATTAACTCGGTCCGGGATTGAGTGAGTAGCGAGGATGGATGGATGTAGGGGGTGGCAGCTGAATGTTGTTGTCTGTGGGATTAACTGCAGGAATGTCTGTTTGTGGAGTTAGGTGTTGATGGATAGATATTTAGGGATTGGCGAGCGAAGCTGTAGTAAGTAGCTCCTGGTTGCACATGAGATGAGATGCATAAGGTAGACTAGGAATAGGTGAATCGCTTCGCGGCGCCGGCTTTCGCTGCTGCCGGTGGTGTCCGTAGCTTTTGTTTCTGGCCGTAATGCCTATTTGTTCGACGGAAATTTGCTGTTGTTTAGTTCTGGAATGTTTCCTGAATATTCTCTCTCACAATGCTTAGTAAAACAGTAAGCACAAAGGAATTTGTTCTGTAGCATTCGCCAGGGGCAATTCATTCATTTTGTCTGCAAGTAACAACAGTGTCATATATAAGATTCATTTTGTGTCGGGTCCTGTTTAACCACGAACACCAGTACCAAATGGCTATAACATAACAGTGTCCTGTGTAAACTTTTAAGAATAGAAATCTTATGAGAGCTTCATCCACGGTAACAAACGAAATATATGTCATAAATCCAGCAGGCATGCCTTTGTGCCCCTCTTGATGTCACAAACAGGCACGTCTAGAATATTCATCCAACCACTCACTACACATTATTCAGGTTCTTACGTCTGCAGATTCTTGTCTTTTTTTTAAATAATATTTTTAAAACGTAAATTCGGAAAATAGCGCGTTTTTTACAAAAATTTGAAAAATAGCGCGGCCTCGGCAACGCCCGTGCCGAAACAACTGTGTTTCGGCCTTGCCGGGGCCGAAACCAGGTTTCGGCACGGGCCGGGCCGAAAGTGGGCAGTTTCGGCAATGGCAAGGCCGAAACACACTGGTTCTGCATGCGTCCGGGCCTTTCGCGTAAAGGCGGGGCCGACAGACCTGTTTCGGCTCCGGCTATGCCGAAAGTGCCATTTTCCATTTTTTTTTGTTTTCCCGAGTGTTCTAATCGGCTTAGGCGAATACGACTTCATGCATTTTTTTTAACGAGTAAATATCACGAACAATTTTCATAACACGGTTACATTAGAACATACTCCTGCTTAGTCCTACTCCTGCCTAGGCCTATAGTACTCATGCTCGTAGTCGTCGTAGTCGCCGCCGTCGTCGTCGCTGTCGTCAGATGGCGGTCGGTGCTCGAACCTCGACGGGGGAGCACGCCTGGCCTGTAAGTGAGGGTAGCGCAGGCGGGAGTTATCGCCGGCCGTGATGTAGTCTATGACTCTCTGGAGAGTCCGGCCGGCCCACCACAGCCGACGGCCGGCCTCGTTGAAGTTCGAAGGAGGCGGGTCGTCCCCCTCGTACCTGGAGAGCGCCCTCTCACGCCGATCGATGAAGAAGGCGTCCCAAGTCGGGCGGTAGTCGGGATGCCAGCGGGAATCCATCCTCTGCTCCGGCGTGAGCTCGAGGTAGTAATGGTCCGTGATGGCCGCCCGACGTGCCACACCTTGAGGGATAGGAGGGACTGGCACGCCTCCGGTGCTCAGCCTCCAGCCGACGGGGACGCCGTAGCCGGGCGGGCAGGGGTAGTTCGATGCGGAAAGCGCATCCGCCTCCGAGTAGGTTAGAGTGGGTACGGTGGAAGCCATGGGAGAGTGATGAGTTGCAGATATGGCTGCCAAGCCTACATATATATATAGTGAGATATGGCTGGACGAAGCACACGGATTGTGTGTTTACTACGGGCGCTTGTGAGCCGTTGGATCAGCGGTGTGTTTCTTTCGAGCGGTTGTGAGCCGTTCGTGCCTTTCGGCTCCGGCCGTGCCGACAGGCTTGTTTCGGCTCCGGCCGTGCCGAAAGTCCCTGGGTGAGCCTATATACCCCAGCAGATTTTGTGATGGAGGCGTGTCTTCTCCCGCTCTTCTTCTCCCGCATAGGAAGGATGTCTGGTAGTTCGGGTGCTGGTTTGGACCCATATATGTCGTGGTGTATTCTGTATGAAGCCGCAAGATGGACTGAAGGTAGTATTAGGGAGGGTAGGGCGAAGAGCTGTTATAGTGAGCTAGTTAGTGAGTGGGGCAACATTCGTGAGCTGGGAGAAACTATAGCCAAAAAATACAAAATCCCGCATATGACCCCTGAAGAAATTTTAGATGAAATTAATGGGTGGCGGTGGAAGTGGCAGAGAGTGGGTGAGCTAAAAGATATCGAGGCGGGTCTTCGGGACATGCCTATGACATCTCAGTCAAAGATAATCCATTTTTCGCCGGCGGCCTATGCATTTCACGTGGAGGTAACTGAGTACCGAAGTTATATTATGTTAGAATCTAGTGTTATCGTACTAACTTATTTTCGTCTCATATTGTTAATGTCCAGCGCTGGCCCGCCGACGGACAGTTTTTGAACAAAGAGATCCCTCATTTTGGTTGGATGGAAATTCTGTTTGGCGCTTGTCCTGATGGGCGTCCACAGAATACATGCCACGCTGATGCAGTGAAGAGGGCTATATCAAAGGCAAAGATTGGTGGATCATCCAAGAAAGTCGTTCAAGATGATAGTGATGATGATTTCATGCCTCCTAAACGAGTCAACTTTAGACGTAAATTGAAAAGTGTTGGTGCATCGAAGGCTGTCGCCGATGAAAATAGTGATGACGACTTCATGCCTCCATCACGAACACGTGGCAGAGGGAAGTGAAGTCGTTGATTAGAATTAGTTATCGTTGATTTCCATGTTTTATTTACAAGTAGTTGTTCTATGCAGTGTTTAGAACTAGTGAAGTTATAACGTGGACCTGTAGTGTTGTATGTTAAATTAATTTAAATGTTTCGTATCAATTATAATATGTCCCCCGCGCGGGCAAAATATGTGTCATACATAGTAATACATCGAACGATACGTAGATGTCTCATACATATGAAGCCATCTGTACGGTATAGATTAAAAACATAGTTCGGATACCTACCAATAACAACATAGTTCAGACACTTACCAATAACAACATAGTTCAGACAATTACAAATAATAACATACTTCAGACACTTACCAATAACAATATAGTTCAGACACATACAAATTACAACATAGTTCATACGCATACAAATTTAACCACAGTGCTAGCCACCTTGCCCACGTCCTTTTCGGCCTCGGTTTCCTCGACCACGCCCAGGATCAGGAATGGTTGCAAGATCAGGAGCAGGTCCAAGGCCGTATTTGGGACAGTACTTCTCTCTGTGTCCGAAATGAGTGCATAACAAGCACTGTCGAGTACACCCGCCGGCTTCGGACTCATCCATATCATTCCGGATTCGACGCGACTTCCGTCTTCCTATGCTAGTTCTCATTAGACCGGGATATGGAACAACTTTTCTTTCAAGTGGTTTAACCTTGTTGAAGTTACCAACTACCCTAAATCCTATCATCTCCCCGGTCCAAGTTTGAACTACTGCCTCCTTCATGTAATACGGAGACACAAAACTGATTGGGTTCATCCCCATCTGCGCACAAACTGCTAGCACATGAGAACATGGGAGGTGAAGCAGTCTCGGTTAATTGCACGTGCACTCGCACGTTGGGTGTGCATCAAGTCCAATGAACACCTCATGGGTCTTAAGCTCATTACCCGCACCAAATCTTTCAGTCGGTAAGCGTACCTCGTACCTCGCTTCTTGATTACCAATGCGAATGACTGTGTGCAACCGTGCCTTTTTTATCTTCTTGTCCATGTACTGCCTTATCTTCCGGCAGTAAGGTGTGTTGGGGTAATACTCAGTATGCTCAACAGCTTCCCGACGTCTATCTCTGAAATACGTCAATGTACCGTGCAAAATTCCCTCCACGAGTGCAGTTAGTGGCAAACTCCTATTCCCTCTGAGTAAAAATTATACACCTCTGCAAGGTTGGTAGTCATGATGCCGTACCTAGCTCCATGTGCGTCGTGCAACAGAGACCATTTCACGGGAGGCTCTTTCTCTATCCAGTCTTCAAAATTTCTGATTCTTGGTCCCTTCTTTCTCTTCGTACCAGGTGGGTCAATTTCAGGCAAGTCACACAAACCAACAGGATCTGATTCATCCGTCTGCGCTGCAGCATCCTGTGCCGCCTGGAGCTGTATAGCAACTGCTCGAGCCTGGGCAGCTCTTCTTTCCTTCACTTGGTTTCGTGTGAATTCAGTCAGCCTTTCCCACAAAAACTGATACTTCCTCTCCTGATTTTGATTGCAGAGTCTTTTAAACAAATTCATCAGCCGCTTACTCTTGAAGCATGAGTAGAAGTTAGCGCCGAGATGCCGCATACACCAGCGACTCTGCATGTCAGTCCATGGTGCTGGTTCATCCTCGGTGGGCTGTTGCAGTTTCTTTATAGCCTTTAACATACCAGCTTGTCTGTCATGAAGGATGCACACATTTGGCCGAGTCTTCACAGCTGCCATTTTCAAATGTCTGAAGAACCATAACCAGCTGTCATAATTCTCACCCTCGACGAAGGCAAAGGCAATTGGCACGATCTGTTGGTTGCCGTCCACACCTATCGCGGTTAGGATCTGCCCCTTGTACTTGCCTATGAGGAACGTGCCGTCCACGCACAGCACTGGACGACAATAGATAAAAGCTTCGATGCACATGTCGAATGAGAAGAAGAATCGGCCAAACACATCAAATTCAGGAATCTCATCCAATTTTGTTAAGGTCACTGAAGCATATGTGCCAGGATTCCTCAGCTTCAATGTGTTAACAAGATGGATAACATTATCATAAGCGTCGTAAAAACTCCCAAACCTCATCTCTAGAGCCCTCTGCTTAGCTCTCCAGGCCTTCCCATACTTAATGTTGGTATTCCATCTTGCCTTGACTGTTCTTACGATGTGATCCGCTACCATGTCTTTCTTGTCCACTATCTCACTGAACAACAGACGTGCAATGAGAGTTGACGTTAGGTTTGGGTGATCTTTGAGTTGACACTTAATTTCACAAGTGTGTGGCACGACGTCTGTCACCACCCACGCAACCTCATACTTCGGTAAGTGACCATGCACCCGTGCAGGGCAACCAATGTCAGTACAACTCATTGTCAAATATTGCTTATTTGATACGTTAGTGCGGAAAACCCTCTGTGTGGACAATGCCCACTGAATCACGGCTTCCCTTAACTGCTGCTTCGTGCTGTACTGAGCCCCAATTTCAATGTTATTGATGTGGTACTCCCAGGACGATTCATGACCATCATGCACAGTCATGACATTTGACTTGTCCTGGTTCCAATAACCAGGAATAGGTACATCTTCCCCATCATCCTCATCAGAATCTCCTTCATCAGAATTAAGATCTTCGGCGACACCATCCTCGTCTTCTTCCAACATCGCGTCCTGCACTGTTCCTGTGTGCTCATCCGTATCAGCCTCCCCAATTCGGGTAGTTCCTGCTGACAATGCTGGTTCGTACTGATCAGGAATTTCTGACACCGATGGTTCATGGTACTGATCAAGAGTTTGAGCATTCCTTGCTGTCGGTGATGGTTCATAATGCACAGGAATTTGGGCAGTATGCGAACTAGTTGCTTCACTACTCTCCCCCTTCAAAACAAACGTCAGTAGGACTTCTGGTTTTGTGCCTCGGCGTTTGCATGACGCTAGCCAAGAAACCCACTGCTTTGTCCGGTCAAGCGGCAACAACTCCCAGTGAATATTTGTCCGGGATTTGGTCCATAGCGATTGAATCCTAACTGTCCAGAAATTAGGATTGTACCCAAAATTCACCGTGAAATAGCACTGGACAGCGCTAATATCTACTTTATCTGGGTCTGTCATCTGAATCTCCAAATTCTCAAATTCACGAAGATCAACCCCTGACTCAGTTTCACGAACTGTACCGGCACCGTAGTGCATAACAATATGTACCACTTCCATTACCTAAACAAATTTTTTTCATTGTCAAATACTACACACCAGTTAAATCTACAAGTATTTTACATCTACCCACAAACTATATTCACATTTAACCTAAAAAAATTAGTCATTAGGGTTTACCCTTGACGCGTGCGTAGCTTCCACTGTCCGGCTTCAATCTAGCACCACCACCGCTGCACCACCCCTCTAGCTTCCCCAACACCAGCACACACCACCACTATCCACTATTGTTGACCACCATTTCTCCACCTCCACACCCCCAAACCCTTCCGCAAACAGCTATCTTATCAACAGATCGGGGATCCACTACTATATTTCTTCAATCTGTGAGCTTGCGGGGATTTTTTGTGGGTAGGATTCGGTGCTATTTTAGAACCAGTGAAAGAACAGAGGGAGGAGAAGAAAGAAGCAGTCGAGCAGAGGAAGAAGAAAGAGAAGAGAGGGAGGAAAAGAAAAAAAGGGTGCAGGGATATCCAACAGGTTTCGGCACGGCCCGTGCCGAAACAGCGCTTTCGGCAGCGCTCGGGCCGAAAGTCCTGGCCCACGGTCTGCCCCATGCACGAAACTGCCCACTTTCGGCCCGGCCCGTGCCGAAACCTGGTTTCGGCTCCGGCAAGGCCGAAACACAGTGGTTTCGGCACGGGCGTTGCCGAGGCCGCGCTAGTTTTCAATTTTTTTTGTAAAAAACGCGCTATTTTCCGAATTTACGTTTTAAAAAATATTATTTAAAAAAAATCCCAGATTCTTCACGTTACAACAACTTGACAACATACTGTAGAATGTAGATCACAAACAGTCTCCATAGAGCTACATTATTTATTCTACTCGAAATCATCGCAGGCTCCGAATACTGTACCCTCGTCCGCTGCGCCGCCTCCTGCAAGCTCCTCCGCCGTGACATCCTCAGTCCACCATTCATCAACAAGGAGGAATCATTACCCCCTTGCATCCTCGCCTGTCTCAACCACGACTCTCTTTGCTCCACCCGGACACGCCCGCAGCTGCGTCGTGCTTGAATGACCATATGTCCTCTTCCGCCGTCGCCACTACAGAAGAAATCTCCCCAACTTATGCGTCTTGGACACCGTCACCGGATACCTTCCTCTCTAACCCGCCAGGGGTAAGCCTGAAAAAGACCTCATGCTTCGATAGGTTTCTCTTGCTCACCGCCGAGGATGGTCGTGTGGCACCTGGGAGCAATACCAGAAGTGGCTTCTTTTCACAGCACTGTTATTATGCAACACGCAACAACACCGTCATCCTCCAAGGCGGTGTCATCCACTGGCTGGTGCTCTTCTTTGGCAAGATAGTTACCTACAATGTCTGTACAAGGGAGCAAGGATTGATAAAGCTCCCCTGTCAATCCAAAGGAGAGTACCACCTGGGGTCATACTACTCACATGACGGGCTTAAGCTACTGAGACTGCTGGTTGTTTACGGGTTCAAGATATCAGTGTGGAATCAACTACGGGGTGGAGATTGGGCATCGGAGGCCGTGGTGACTGATATGGAGGAGAAGCTTCGATCACTTGATCCACACATCCCTCGGGTTCAACATGTGGATATTGGTTTCAAGTGCTCTACTGAGGGCAACAACATTGTGTTGCTGCATATAACTTTCTGGTCCGTGGAGAGAGGTCTTCAAACTTTGCTAATCATCCTTGACATGGAGATGAAAGAGACGCGCATTCAAGATTACTCAACTTCCTGGTCTGTGCTCTTGGAGGTCGATTGCCTTTCGCTTAGGAGCCATGAAAATCTTTCCTTTGCTAGATAGTAGTAGTCCCTAGTCAGTTATCTTATTAAGCTTCACATGGTATATGCACTGCGTGAAATGCAACGATTGTAGTGCGGTTAACCTATTTGTATTGTTTCGGGGAGTATGTTCTCACTTAGCTTAGCAACGGCCAATCTTGCTCGACAGGGACCCCGTGACCGACAGAGGCGGCGAGGCACCGACTGTTAATTCTTATTCCTCTTCTTCAGGGAGGACAGGAACTTAAACTGATTGCAAAATAGAACACCTAATTAGATCTTAACAGTGGATTAGGGGATGGACTTACGGGTAATGGAAATGGACATGATTGCCTGCTCAGAGCAGGCAGAACTTGGTGTTGTCGGAGTTGAGATAGAGGTGACAGATCCTTCATTGTCGAGGGAGAGGCCATGGACGCTAGCAGCATGTCGGCGGTGGTCATGGTCTTCTGATCCCTTCAGCGCCCTTACCGGATCGGACGTTAGGAGTAGTGGGATTTATCCCATATGTATGTGTCGTGTCTCTAAGAGAGATCGCTACCTCCTCTTTATAGATGTGGCGTTGTGGGATCAGGGGCCAAACCGTTGGTTTTGGGTGCCCTTCTCAGGCACGTACGTGAAAGAGAGAGACTTTGTCTTCCCCGTTTTTCTCTCGTTTGTTAGACAAGGTCAATCCCAACACCGGCATCATTAACGGTGGATGCATGGGCAAGCAAGTTGCATGGCTGCGCGTGGAGAACTGCCTGGGAACCAACGAGACGGCCATTGCTCTACGTGACCGGCCCTCTGCCTCTCAACTCGGATGGCGTGTCCGAACTTTATCTACGCCCCCGAGCATGCCCCCAACTATATATGGGGTTCACCTTGAGGGTGCAGGATTGATTTCGAGTCGGCTGGAATAGATGAGGTTAAGTCGGGATCATTGGACCTTTGGATGCTCTGAGTGATGTCGGTCGAGATGCTCTAAGCTGAGCGGGCCGTCCAGGCAAAGATAATGCCATCTTGTCCCTCAGCAGTCCGTCGCTAGCTACACCAAGAAACAAACAACCATGTGTGATCCTGGTAGTTGACGGGTCGCTCTGCCCAATGTCCGCATAAATATGTCAAGTACAAGGAAAATGAACGATTAGCGTTAATGGTGCTGCTTTGTACTTTGTTTAAGGATCAGGTTTCCTTGTGTTTGTCCTTGCCAGCCGGCTGAAAAGGACGTTTATTTGTTGGGGAAACGATTTAGACATAAGCGTCATGGGAAGAAACGATTTAAACCACGTTCTTTTGTTCTTTCGTGAGGCAGTGTGCCTATATATGGATTCTTTGTCGCGAACACACTATGTTGTGCAGCAAACAGCAAAATGTAGGTGACATCAGGCACTTTTGCCTTTTTTTTTGTTGATTCAAAGGTAAGGAATCGTAGCACTTCTGTCCAATACTCAAATGTTATTTTTGTATAGCATATTTTATAATTTTTAGTGATAGAGCTTGGGATTTACAAAAAAAACTATTCGATAAATAGGGACGATAAAATTGATTAATCGGTCGATAAGTGATTAATCTATAATCCGAATCTGACTGAGCGGTAAATGATAAGTGATATCTTGAACATTGTCTAGTAGACAACAAGATATCTAGTTACTACTCCCTCCGTTCCAAATTACTTGTCTTGGGTTTGTCCAAATACGGATGTATCTATACTTGTTTAGTGTCTAGATACATCCGTATTTGGACAAACCCAAGACAAGTAATTTGGAACGGAGGGAGTATATGCTAATTATGTTCAGATGGTTTATTTTTGTTCGACCTTATGGGATACTTGATTTGTAATCATCTGGAATGCTAAACTTCGTAATAAAACTTGTTGTGTGCATCAATCGATCAAATGGTATGGTTATACTCCCCTTTTTAGAAAAAATAGAAACTGAAAAGAAAATCGCATAAACCTCGTTTTCATATAAGATACACAGACCATAGAAGTAGCTACGTGTTAACCAAACTAGACATAAGATTAGAAAGTTTAAGGGCCCATTTGGTATCAAAGTATTTTTGACGTATATTATAATACCACGGTATTTAAAAAACCTGAACTATTAAGTACTTTGAGTTGTTTGGATGCAATGAATAATGTGGTTTCAAAGCAGAAGTATTCCCCGAAAATTGCATTTGTTTGTCGTTTTGTAAACTTTTGTCTTGACCTCTTTTTTTTCTAAACCAAGAAACTGAAGTTTTCATCTGCCTGGCACTGAAATATTTCATGTTTATATTGTTTTATTAAACTGATCTCCAAACAAAGACTAAAATTTTACATTCTACTAATAAAAGCACATATTCCCACATGGATTTCAGTTAAGACCTCTCATCGTGGGGTCAGATGCATTATGCAACAACATGTGATGCCAACTACATATATTTTTTTCGAAAACAAAAGATGGTTTTGCCCTTGAATTTTCATTGTTATGAAGGTTCACTAACTAGTTATCTACACTTTTTTCCGATAAAGGGATCTTTATTACTTAAAGAGAGTTTTAAGCATTACACCCGGCCTCTGCATAACTAGGATGCACTATAAAGTTGCTTCATGTAATATATACATCGATAGGCAATGGAAATATTCGAGAATACTTTTGAGAATTCTACTAAGCAAAGGCTGACCGGTTGCTGGTGCACTAACTAGGATTTATTGTCCTCTAAATATGTATACCAGTATACCACGTTCATCAGTTGCCCCCTAGAGCGTGCTAGGATGATTGTCAGGTACTCCCTCCGTTCCAAATTAGTTGTCTTCTATTTGTCCAAGTACGGATGTATCTAGACATGATACAAGTATAGATACATCCGCATGTGGACAAATGGAAGACATCTAATTTGGAACGGAGGGAGTATGTATATACGCGGGCTTGCTGCAGACTGTGGCTGTAAAACATCTTTAGGATCTTCAAGAAAGTTATATTCCGGCGATAAATATCCTTACCCTGCTAGGCACGGAAAATTCCAATCAGAATGTTCGAACCATGGCAACTTTTGGCATGTAGGGTTAACACTTCCGCCAAAATAGCAGTCTCGATTGGGCGAGCTAATTTACTTATGTATATACCACGCTCGTACGGAATGCATGGACTGTGACCATTTGGCCAATCGTAGCAGCTTGTACTTCATCAATTCATGGCTTCTAAAGTAAAAAAAATAAAAGATGCCGCGCTGCAAAATAATTTCTGAAGTTTACGTGCGAAACATATCATATTTACGCTGTGTTACGTACCTGCTCAACCTCTGACTGGATCACAGATCCCAGCATGCTGTGTAAGGAGTAAGAATCTGACCATTGGTCTGGCTTTGCCATTTGGTGCTGCACTGACAAGCCCTCTGCAGCTCCGAACATACTCGCGTAGTAGAGCTGATCAGGCTGACGTGAGCCGCCCCCCACCTGCATCCCTCCGGCACTGCCTGCCATCACCGCTGCTGCTTCCGTCACATCTCCGCCTCCACATCCCGGTTCCGGCATCGCCAGGCACTCTGATAGTGTCGGTAGTTGCGAAGACGTTGGAGCAGTGGCGCTCTGGCCGCGGGCAGCCTTCTCTTGCAACTGGTACTCATCATGAAAGGGGTCCATGGACGACAGAGGGAGATTCTCGCCATGAACGACGTAGGACGAGGAGCAGGAGAGGGACGATGGGCCGTTGATCTGCTTGGTGATGTTGTTGTTGATGTAACCCTTGTTAGTGGGCTCATCGACGACTTGCCCTTGTTGCCAAGGTTGTTGTACTGCGTTTGGGGACTCCCTGCCTCCATCCCAGCATGCACGTAGCCCTGATTGCCGAAGGTTGTCCTCCTTGGGGAAGAGACCATCTCTCTCTTAGGGGAGGACACCATATAGTCTCTTTTGGGTGGACATCATGTAGTATCTCTTTGGTGAAGACAGCATGTAGTCTCTTTTTGGTGAGGACACCATGTAATCTCTCTTGGGGGAGGAGACCACAAATTGTCTTAGAAGGCTGAAGTCCCTTCTAGGAGAAGACATTAAGAAGTCGGCACGGACCCGGCGCCGAACTGGTCTGCAAAGAGAGACTCCCACATGGCAAGATCAGGTGACTGGATCTCACCATCGATGTCCCCCTCGAACCTGAGAGCTTGTAAGCCAGCTAAGGCATCGATGGCATCCGGGTCAGTTGAAGAAGTGACGATGTTCGACTCCGAGAACGACGCAGTGGGCGATGTTGGTGCTTGTTGGTGTTGTAGCTTCATGCCCGAGGTCATGTCGGGTGTCCCCATGCGAGAGATTGTCTGCCAATCACACCTCACAACTAAAGCAGCAATGAGGCATATAACATGAACACCATCAAATTGGCGTGGATAAAGAGGTTTAGGTATCTGAGCCCAATTTTATGAGAGAAGAGAGGTAGAGGAAAGCGAGAGATAAAGGTTGAATGTGTTTGGCTTCTCTTTCTCTTTTTATACGTGTTGAGAGGTCACTACGGGAACGAGAAGCTAAGCCGACAGCAAAGCCGTCAGCATAGCCCTTTTTGCGTCGGCATAGGCTATGCCGATGGCAGCCGTCGGCTTAGCTCCGTCGGCAAAACTGCCCGTAGGGCTAGCCGAAAAAGCCGTCGGCTTAGCGAATGCCGTCGGCATAGGTCTAAGCCGACGGCAAAGCCGTCGGCATAGCACCCGTCAGCATTTTTTTTCAACAATTTTTTTATTTTCTGAAAAAAAAATTAAATTTTTTAATTTTTTTTAAATCTTTTTTTACTTTTTTTAATTTTATTTTGAAATTTTCCACTTAGCCACGTGCTTAATCTCTAATTACACATTTAGTCATATGTCAAAGTACTTACCCTGGTCAAACTTCCCATTCGGTCACCCATCGCTCCAGCCCAAGCACGCTTAACTTTTGAGTTCCTTCCATATTATCTGCCAAATGAGAAGTTAAAACTTACTGATATTAGTATCATATCAATCATATTAACCACTCGGTTATGATGTTACACTTTTTCGTTGTTTAAATTTTAAAAATTTGTTTGAATAAGTAATAACAATAAAATGAAATTTACTTTATTTTTTCTTTTTACATTTAATATCAAATAATTCATATCTTTAAATCCGTAAATCGAAATTTGACAAATAAAATGTCTAAGTCGATTAGAAAAATGAGAGGAATTCAAATATGCCATCCATATCAAGATCCACCCAACTCTTGCAAAGGTTCCCTCCATTCCACCCAACTTTTGATGTTCTAAGTATTTTTTTGATTTTTTTTTGATTTTGTAGAAAGAAATCTTCTTTTTGAAATAACTTTTTTTCCTTTTGGAATTTGGAGGATCTCAGAAAAGTTCACCGGGTAAACCCGGGTGAAATCGAGCTCGAATTTTTCTCTAGTTTTTTTGATATATTATACGCATATTTTCGACGTCGTATGCAAAAGTTATGCCTATTCTAATTTTTTTTTTGTTTTTTGTAAAAAAAGTCAAATTTCGTATTTCAAAATTTCTATACAAAGTAGACACTAAAACCAAACTACATCTCTAAGGATTTTATTTTTGAAGATTTTATCATTTTCTTTTATTTTATACAAAACTAAAAAAGGCGATCCAGGGGGTAGGCATGCATGAGAGGAAAAAAAAACCTTTAGTCTCGGTTCGTAACACTAAACCGGTACTAAAGGGCCATCTTTAGTACCGGTTCGTGATACGACATAGGAACATCCAAAACCAAGATCCACCCAACTCTTGCAAAGATTCCCTCCGTTTTGACCGAAGTGGGAGTTTTCAGCTATAAGTCCACCAACTTACTAGAGAGAAAGTGAAGCCGGTAGAGCCAGTCACACACCGGAATAGGATCTTGGACATGTACAACACCCAACACACTTGTATACATATGCACACCGGAAATGGATTTTGGTGTGTTTCAGACGCTCCGAAGCCCCGCTTCGGTGAAACCCTAGACCCGCTGAAAAAAGTCAAACTTCCCATGTACCCCTTTGAACGGAGTCAAATGGGGGTAGGCCAGTGGACTTTTTTCCTTGGTTATGTTAGGTTAGGACATAGAAACATCCAAAACCAAGATCCACCCAACTCTTGCAAATATTCCCTCCGTTTCGCCCAAAGTGGAGTTTTTAGCTATAAGTCCACCAATTTACTAGTGAGAAAATACTCAAAAAGTGAAATCCTTTGGCATGGAGTCCTTTTATGTGTATTAGTTGCTAGCAATAATGATAAACTTGAGTTTTGAGAAACATTTAAAAAAAACTTCACAAAAAGGTATATCATCTATAGACATGTATAGATTTCGCTTCAAATGACCAAGTTATGACCATCCCCGTGCCATAGTTTGTGATAATGTATCCATATTTGATACATATGTGTGTTTTGGTATGTCAAACATTGTTGGCAAAAACAATTTCCAAATTATTTTTATAAATATCATTTTCCATTTTTTAAGTGCCAAAAATGACTTTTTTATTCAACAAGTACCAAAAATATGTTGCAAAAAGTAATATGCATGGTGAAAATGATGATATGGATGTCATATTTGGATTCCTCTCATTTTTCTAATCGATTTAGACATTTTATTTGTTAAATTTCGACTTACGGATTTAAAGATATGATTTTTTCCATATTAAATGAAAAATAGAAAAAATGAGAGGGAGCTATGCCGACGGCTTTGCCGTCGGCGTAGACCTGCTGAACCTATGCCGACGGCAAAGCCGTCGGCGTAGGTCAGAGTTGTTTTTTTAACCTTCGCGGGCTCTATGCCGACGGCCCCGACAAAATGCCGTCGGCATAGCCTTTGGCCGTCGGCATAGAGGATCCGTGCCGTAGTGGGTAGGATAAAAGAGAAGCTAACCAGAAGCGCGTGTGCCTGAAATATGAATGGACGTGCTTGGAGGCATCATGTTGGCACATCATGTCAAGACAAGACGCTGTTTTGGTCGGTTGCTATAAAAGAAGTATGATTATGCTTGGCTAAAATCCTTGTGTACTCTTTTGTTGTTGGCTACTGCTTATAGGTGAAGGGTAGCTGTGCCAACAAAACGATAAAATAGGTCTCACAAGAAACGAGATCCTCCAAAGTAAAAGAGACAATAGAGTCGCCTGGGAAGAAACCCTGATAAAGAAATTTTGTTGTTGGCGTTGTTTGCACCGCCTGGCATGTCCGTAGGCGCTGGGATTTGTGGTCTAGCTTGGCTGCAACGGGGTACTACAAGTGGGATTTGTTGGATGTGCATGGTATTTCTCTACTCTCACAAGCATAATATGTGCATTCCTACAGTTATGGACTCCCATAGCTGACTCTAGCAATACAACTCAGGCTATCCTGTTACAATCTCATGTACCTACAGTTATTGACTCCAGCAACTTTTACTTGAGCAACCAAACTTGAAAAACTGCACTTGACATATACCAATATCAAAACTGGACGTTCACGGACAAGGCACCAACCAAAGGAATAATTCTTGGGCTCCTAGGAGCATGGGCACCAGGATGGAATACGGCAAGTTTTAGGTATGTGGACAAAAACATATACCTTTTTTTTTTTTGAGAACACAGTACAACACAGACGCTCACAAATACGCACATACACTCACCCCTATGAACGCACGCACGCACACCCTACCCCTATGAGCACCTCTGAAGGACTGAGCCGGCAGATCTTGAGGTTGACGAAGTCACCACAGGCGCCTCGCTGTTGACGGGCACGTCACCTACCACTGAAAGAATAGCGCCGGATAATCCTGGAATAAATCCAGGTAAATGCAAACGCCCATGCCAAGTCTAGGACTTGAACCTGGGTGGGCTGGTTCCACCACAGGGAACCCAACCATCAGAGCCAAGCTCCGTTTGCACAAAAACATATACCTTGGGTAGATATGTAGGAGGTACATATGACTTTGACTTTGGGTATGCACATAACGGGGTATACATACCTAATATGTACACATACCCAAGTTATTTATATATATACCTGATTTGTACGCATAAATTAATACGGTAAATTAATATTTACATTTTATATTGTTACAATTCCTGAATTTAGATTTAGAAGAAACCCATACGCCCATGTAGAACGTTAACACAAAGGTGTTCCCTACTCTTACCTTTTAGACTAACTCATTAGTTGGTTGATTGCTCTGTTTTCCCGATGAGGGCAAAAGGTTGCCGGCAACAATGAAACCACATTGTTGGCATAACAATATGGCTGGATAGATCCATCTTGATGATATGATACACGATCTTTTTGTCACGTGGTTGTTAGTAATATCACATAAATGTTAACATACTTAAATGTCTTTAGACCATCAGGGTTACTCGAGGAATGTGTATTAGACTTAATGATATAAAAATGAGAATTGCTCCTCTGATGATAGGGGGATACAACCTGAACTCACTCGGTATGAAGGTATCTATTGTCGTCTGTACCGACAAGACATTATATCTATCATGGGGATACCAAAATATAGAAACGAGAAAAAGGAAACAAACCGGTAACAAGGATAACAAGATATCGTGATCAAGAGTTGCTTCACATGATATCCGAACATCGAGTCTCAGGTATTGTTTAGTATCATGAAGCATCTGCGTTTCTCGCGTCGAGATATTCAAATCTAGATCGATTTTGATAGAAAAAAAATTATACTTTCAAAAATAGTATACTTGTACTTTGCCTTTCCTTGTACTTATATTTTGAAATTTCAGGCGAAGTTTGATGATTTTTTTGGTTGATGTATTTTCTGTACTTCGGTTTTTAGTGTATTTATACTTTTCGTATTCCGGGTTCCAGTGTAGTTTGTCACTTCAAGTTTCAGTGTACTTTGTACTCTCCGTGGATTTTGTACTTTTGTTTATTGTATTATTATACTTGTACTTTTGTATTTTAGGTTTCACCCTAATTGTATTATGGGGTTTTTTACTTGTATTTCAACAATCGCATACTTCGAAATTTTTGTACATTCAAATTTCTGTATTTCAGAAACTAATTATACTCACGCCGGCGCGTGCAGCGACCTTGCTGGAGGTCGTCCTTCCCCTAGCGGCTCAAAGCTTCCAGCCCATATACGACCGACCACACGGGAGCGACTCAGCTCACCAGCTAGCAATCTGCGGCCCAGAGAACTGCCCCGCGTCCAAGTCTCCCCTCATGGTGCTCTACTGAAGTTGCAATTTTCTTTCTTAAAAAAAATGAAGTGGCAGTTCTCCAAATATGTATGAACGTCATCATTAACAGAATCATGACTTGAACAGTTAATTATCTATATTATGTTATCACCTACACGTGTGTTCAGAAAAATTTGACAACCATCAAATTTACTAGGGAAATTTGCGCGGCGATGCCGCACGTGTGTGAGTAAAATTTAAATTTGGAAATGCGGGCATTTAAATTTTTAAAATGTTTGGAAATTTATGAAAATGGAAATAAAGTGTACGGCTAAAAGGTTGTCTAGATGTGGAAAGTTGTTCGAATTGGGAAGTTATGTAAATTTGTTTGTAAAGGCATTTAAATGCCTGAAATATGTAAATTTATACGTAGCGGGTGCGTGGTATAATTTAAATTTGGGAATGTACATATTGGGAAATCGTGTTGGTTTGGAATTTTTTGAAATTTTCTAAAAAGGTTATGGTTCAAAATTGATTAGAATTGGATTTGTTGTAATTTGTAAATTAGTGAGTGTTGAAATTCTTTTAAATTTTGAAAATAGTGAGTTTTCCGCGATTTGCAAATGGGTCCATCTATTAGAAGAAATGTGGGTCGCGGAGCATTTTCTAGACCTGTAAGGGGTGTTTTTCAAAATTTCGGCGCGCACGTCGTGTGGACCGTTGTATCCACGATGGACGACCTGGATCTCCGACGACACTGTTACACTGTAGGGGGCCACAGTAAAACAGTGGAGTGGTGCGCTGGCTCGCTGTGGGAGCGTAAATCCTCTTCGCAGTCTAAAATACAACGAATTTAAAGATTGGAGAGAAATATATGTATGTCCGGTGAAACAAAAAAGTTAGAACATGAAACTTGCTTGGAAGGGTGATATCCGTTTACTGGTGGAAGGAAAATCCAAACGGGTGGATGGGTCTGACGAATTCGAGAAAGTTTGTCAAACATCTTTGCGAATTCGGTTCCAAAATTAAGGAGATATAGCCGACGAAACTCGAAACCGATCACGGGAATGGAACCTAATCGTCGACGCGAATATTTTTCGTATATACACTTTTGCGGGAAAAGCAAAAAAAAAAACGAACAGTACCCCGCTACAGTGCCACGCACTGTGCTACTGTAGCAGAGCACAGTGCGCGTGACGTGGAGGGCTGTGGGATCCCAAATCCCAGCAACCTTTATATATATTATATATATATATATATATATATATATAGATCTATTACTCCCTCTGTTCGGATTTAATTGACTTCCATTTGTACACACATGCACACACTGCAGCAGGGGGAAAAAGAGCTTTCTTTGCGGTTCAGATTCATTCTCTATCGTTCATCGACTCAAGCTAACTGCCATGATATGAACAGACAGGACATGTACACCAGGTTTGAGCCAACACAAACATTCCCAGCCCAATAAGAGGCATGAAAATCCCACATTGGAGGAAGGATAATGATTAGAAACATTAATGAATCTGGAAGTTCCATTCAACCAATGTGTCTCAACTAAGAATTTAAGGAAATTATTATCTGCTGATAAAGGTTAAAAAAAAAACTGCACCAAGATCATGCATCTCAACACCTGAATACATCTCTCTACAGATACATTAAAACCACCATTCATGATACCACAAGTTACTTTGCCAAACAGAATTTTGTAAGAACTACTCGTATAACATAATGCGGCGAGCAACAGGATTACTTGACTAATTATTTATGGGTTACCACCTACAGATGTGTTGATAATATTTAGAAACCCGACACGATGTTCAAGACCACGCTTCGACCATCACGTTTAATAAGATGACGGGATAAAGAGACATTATCTCTCGCCCCTCCTAGAGGTTTCACTTCACAGTTCGAGCCAGAAACACACTGCCATGAATAACAGTCGTAGCACGAGAAAGGCATAAAAATCCGGACATCGGCAATAACATAAAAAAGTGCTTGCCGCAGGATGATGATAAGGAGCATTGATGGGTCTGGAAGTCCATGCTACCCAATGTGTCTCATTTCAGATGTAAGGAAATAATTATCTGCTCATTAAGGGTATTTTTGGGGGCATCAAGATCATGCATTCCAACACTTCAATACAACTATCCTACGCGATATTTTTGAGATACGTTAAAGTCACCATTTAGAGTGAGGGAACTTCCCTGATCCGCTATTTACTACGAATTCCTGAAGAGCCGTTGCCCTCAGTGCGCTGGAGTGATGACAGGGGAGTAGTCACCGTTTTCACATGCTTTGTAAATGAAAAGATAACACAAACGGTATTGTACCATGATCCAGCTAATTTTTCAAATGATGGGGGAAATTAAAATGTTTAGAGGAAATACAACACCTAGCTATTTCTTGCAAAATAGCTTGTACACAAAGAAAATTACTAAATGATAAACATGAAGAGCAAAATTGTCCAGTACTACCAGAATCATTACCTTGAAGGTCATGGCATGCCCTAGTTTCCTCTCGCAATCCCCAATTTCTGACAGTAAGGCAATACCACCACCTCAGAATCACATCAGGCAGCCAAATTTCAGCAATCTGAAAAATGATATATATACAGAAACAAAACGATACAGCAAAGCTAGGAACCCAGCCTAAACAGGTTACTGTGAAATGGGTAGAAACAAGAGTACAACTGCATGGACACAACTAATAAGAGAAGAACTGGAGAAGTGTGAATTTTAATTAGTATGGAAGTTCTTTTCCTTTTCAAAACTGAAGCAATCATCCCTGATCCGCTATTTACTACGAATTCCTGAAGAGCCGTTGCCCTCAGTGCGCTGGAGTGATGACAGGGGAGTAGTCACCGTTTTCACATGCTTTGTAAATGAAAAGATAACACAAACGGTATTGTACCATGATCCAGCTAATTTTTCAAATGATGGGGGAAATTAAAATGTTTAGAGGAAATACAACACCTAGCTATTTCTTGCAAAATAGCTTGTACACAAAGAAAATTACTAAATGATAAACATGAAGAGCAAAATTGTCCAGTACTACCAGAATCATTACCTTGAAGGTCATGGCATGCCCTAGTTTCCTCTCGCAATCCCCAATTTCTGACAGTAAGGCAATACCACCACCTCAGAATCACATCAGGCAGCCAAATTTCAGCAATCTGAAAAATGATATATATACAGAAACAAAACGATACAGCAAAGCTAGGAACCCAGCCTAAACAGGTTACTGTGAAATGGGTAGAAACAAGAGTACAACTGCATGGACACAACTAATAAGAGAAGAACTGGAGAAGTGTGAATTTTAATTAGTATGGAAGTTCTTTTCCTTTTCAAAACTGAAGCAATCATCATCTATTAATTATAGAAGTTCTACAATGATATACATAGATTCATCTTTCCGTAGAGAGCAGTGGGCTGTATTAATAAAGTAAACTAAAAGAAGCTAGCTACTCTCACAATGAACCAAATCTACACAAGGTTTTCAGCCGCTAACGGGATACATGGAAAGTCAAACATCTCTGAGATCTACCAGTAGCTGGCCTTATTCAGTTCTCTGTGTATGTCCTCCAACCTAGTGGAACTGGACCCAATTTTGGGTGCCAAAAATACCTTGGAATGTCCAAATGAAAGCAGAGCAGAGCCTCACTCATGCCTAGCGACGCGAGTACAGATCCCAACCTGAGTCTGGCTCTTTCCGCTTCGGTACCATCCCTGAGGAGGAGGTACTGCCACCCTGTGACATGTTTCTCATGCGCTCGTCGACAAACATGTTCTGACCTTGGAAAGGCACAGGCCAGTAACCCCCATCTTCCCTACGTCCTCCTTCAGATGAGGGTCCGTAATTGAAACCCATGCTAGGATGGAAATAACTCAATTCAGTAGAAGGTGGTGGAATCGCTCTGTTGCTGCTGAAAGATGGATGAGAAATGCCAACACCTGAGCCTAGCAATGGTTGCATAACCGGAGCACCCCTCGCATCAACCATGTAAGGACCACCGCCTAATGACATCATGGGCCCCGGAAATGACAAAGGAGATAGATATGGATAGCTGTCAACGCTAGGGGGTGCATGTGCATAAGATTGCATCGGTCTTGTGTAAACTCTAGACTCCATGCTCGGCCCCAGAAAGTTATGCTGGATTTGGTGGCGATGTTCTTGCTGTCCAACAACTATTCTCTCCCAGAATTGTAACTTCAGAATGGCCTGACATGTCCTGCCCAGAAGCCCTGGCAGAAGACTCACCTACACCCCGTGAAGAGCCAAACGCATGCGACATATTGTCATTCAAGTCAAAGTTCTTGACTGCAGGTTGCCTTGAAGATGAGGATGAAGGAGGCTGACTCATCGTGCCAGCAAATTGTTCCCGATTCCAGAACGACCGCACATCTGGTGTAGCGATTGCAGTTTCCTCATTGCCGCACGGGCCGTTAAGATCAAGTTCGAACCCCCAACTCGGAGCCAAAGCGGCGGAGTTATCCTTGGATGTTAGGCCAGAAGCTGGGAGGAGAGCTGCTGAAAGTGGCTCATCGGCAATGGCATTGTCATTATCGGCTAAATTCAAGTCAAACATGTTGCTTGCTTTCTGCGAAGAAGCCAGAATTGACTTGTCTCCTTCAAGATTTCGTCGAGGAGAAGCTGGCCGGAAAGCACTGGTGGCAGCAGAACCTTTCCATCCATGTTCGCCTTCAAAATGGAGTCTTGCTGGAAACACAGACGAGGCTCTCGAAGCAGCCACAGCTATCGGGTTGACAGATTAGTACAATTACTGAGAATGGACTTTGTATGCAAATCAGTTTCCTCAGGGCACTGATTTTCATTCAGATCGAAGTCTTCCAGTTCTGTGCTCCGTGTATGCTTTCTAGTGAAAGGGCCAGTATCATCCGTGATACCCGAGCCATCCTCCTTAAGAGATGAGGAACTCCCTGAACCGTTCCCAGTGGCCAGTAGTGGAGGGTTTATTATCATTTGATTCATCAATAGGTGGCTCAGGCTGCCGATTTGCTACCAAGTCAGGACTCTCATCATGAGAATTGATATCAGGAGAATCACAAAATGGCTCTCTGTAGTCAATGACTTCCCGCTCTACCTCAATAGCAACAAGGCGAGCTACTTCCAGTGCATCGGTATCATCATAGTCTGTTATCGATGTTGATTTATCTCCATTTAACGCAGCCGACTTTGCGTCTGCTGCCTTTGAGGAATCGCCAAAGCTATTCATACATCTCTTATACCTATATTCATTGACAGCACCCTCTGAATCCGAATCGGATGATGATGTAGGTGCCTCTTCTTTGCCAAATCTTTCTTCATCTGATGAATCTTGCCTACTGAGGCTTACATTTGCAAGATGGTTTAAATCTTCCACCGCGTCCTTCTCAGAATGTGACACGTCAGCTGAAAATGGCTTATCTTTCTTGATATCATCCGAGCTAGCTGGAACATTTTGGTCCTCCACGTTCATTTCTTTACTAAGAAATGAGTGTTCTGGTTTGTTAGGCTCTGGAGACTTGGCCTCTGTAGCCACATCTGGTGGTGCAACTTGCCCAGTACCACTCTTTGCTTCAGGATTGTCCGAGCGCAGGATGCCATTAGTGGCCAGGCCTGCATCATTCGTAGCACAAGTCTCCTCAGTGGAGGGTAGCTTTTCTGAACTGCCATGAGATATAGCAGATGATACCGAGGTGTCTCCTAAAATGGCACTTCCATTTGTTCCATCTTCTACAATCGCAGCTTCATTTGCTCCACCGTGTTCACCGTTTTCGTTTTCCGTCTCGTGGCTAGCTTCTGAATTTTTAATCTGATCTGGCTCCCTTGCCTCTTCTGTATCCATGTTGCCCTGGTCATCCGTACAACCTTCTGGCACGCTGTTCCATTTCTGACAAAGCACTGATGCCTTTTGGCTGATCTCGGTATTTGCATGAGCAAGTAGATGCTGAACAGTAGGTAGAACTCCACATGACGCTGCCTGCACACTATCCAGAAGTGTGTCCAGAGCAGTCAATATCTCAAGCATCAGCTCTTCGGCCGAACCGCCGATATCCACGCTGCAGTTCTGAGCGTCCTGGAGCCACTGTGTGAGAAACCCAACACCGTCTAGCTGCACGAAACACTGCAGGCACTCCTCGTTCCCGGTGATGGCGAGCGTGTTGGCGGCGGTCGAGCACTGCCTCAGCAGGTCAGCCTTGTTGAGCGCGACGACATCTTTCAGCTTCTGGATTTCAGAGACGAGCTCCCCGATCCTCGCCACGGTCGAGATACCGTCCTTCATCTCGGTAAGGGTGAAGAAGTCCTCGAGCATCGTGGCTGTCCGCTGCAGCGCTACTACTTGGGTGTTGAACTGGGTCTTGGTTGGTCCGGCAGTTGAGCAAGATTCATTCAGGTAACATAAATATCCTGGAAATGAAATAGCAGTATGATGATCAATAAGATATATCGTAGTTTTGAGGGCATCAGTTGAAGACAATTACAGAAACGTATATATGGATCACATAGAAACAGAGTATATTTATTGACTAAAACATATGTGTAGATAAGAATGCAAATAGAAAACTGTCTCTGGGACTATGTATATGTTCATACTCCAATACGTCATCAGCTTATACAATATTAAGGACAAAAGACGCAGTTTAATCCTGTAGGATTACTCGATGAGATATAAGAAAAAAGCGGTGAGGCCAACTGTTGTACAGAAGCTCGATAAATTAAAGCAGAACCTAAGTAAAAAAGACGATTAGCTGTGAACGCAATAGGAGTTTGGTTAATAAGATGTATTATTACGGGTTTGTGGGCGTCAACTGAAGACAGTAGGTGACCATGAAAGAGAGTATATTTTTACTTATTGCCTAAAACATGCATGCATAAAGCCTCCCACTATGTTTATTTATATTATTAGCTTACAGTATCAAGGAGGACAGAAGATGCAGTTTAGACAACAAGGAAATTTTCAATCTATAAGAAGAAACCGGCTGCTGTACAGAGGATTTCTCGATGAATAAAAACAAGAGGCTAACACACATAAGCAGGAGCAGCAGAACGCAATAGGAGTTTGTTTGTCGGCATCAACTGAAGACAGTAGCTGAATATGGGACAGAGTACATATACATTCATTTACTGCCTAACAAATGCATGCACATAACAACGCCTCCCTCTAGGATTATTTGCAAGCGGATTCGACTAACTGAGTTTGTACAGTATCATCAAGGAGACAGAAGACAAGACTGATTTCTCGATCCCTAAGAGGAAGAACAATTTGTTGAAGATTTGATGGAGGCGCTACAAATAAAAAAATCAGAGCAGAGACTAACTAAACTCGCCGTGGGGGTAGTAGCAGCTATTCCTTGAATCTAAAGCAGCTAGTCATTTCTTCCCATTCCATGGCGGACACCACCGCCGCCGAATCGATCTGACCCAAATTGGAATCGAGCGAACCCCCATATCCCAATTCGATAGGCAGAAAGGATGGATGTTTCCTGTCGCCGGAAGCGGGGGAAAGAAATGGGCGAAAGCGTCAGATCCGGGCCTAGCGTCGGGGGAAAGGAGGCGGCCGCGTAGATGACAGGAGAAGAGAGGGGACTTGGTCGCAGGGTAGGGGAGCTCACCTGGGTGCGGGCGGGGCGCGGTTGCGGCGGGGAATCTCTCTCGCCGGAACCCTAGGAATGGGCGGTCGTCGGCGGGCGTCGCTGTCTGTCTGTCGGGAGGAGAAAGAGGAGTAAAATGAGAAGAAAAAAAAAGAGTAAATTGGGCTTTGGACACGTACAGTACGACACAGTGAGACTAGTCACAATGGGGAGTATCATATATTAGTATCATGCATATGATACTAGTCTATGTTACTAGTGGCACAATGGGTAGTAACATATGTATGGTATCATATACTACTGCATTTATTAGGTTGTAGACTCATCTTGCATTGGAATCCGTTATGTTACGGTATCTACCTATGATACCACTATCACCTCTCTCATCATTAATTGCAGTGACACGTCAGCTTTTTGCCAACATGGCATGCATGATACCACTTATGATACCTCCATTGTGGCTAGTCTGAGTTCGTCAGAAGGAAGCGTCTCGCTTTCCGCACCCCACCTGTCAGTCAGTCAGTCAGACTGCCCGTGCGTCTGACCAGGTATGTCACGCACACGCAAAAGGATAGTTCAACAAAGTCCAAATGTCAAATCCAATCCTACACTGGTATTACGTCAGCACTCAGCAGCACCAATATGTGTTTATGTGATTTTTTGTTTTTCTTTGAACCAAGGGGATCGACATGCCCCCGATTTCCATTAATGTGTTTATTATGTGATACTACTAGAAATTACTATAGCCGTAAGTCAATTACTTTTGAATGAACAGGAAAACAATGCATGGTATAGTTTTTTATGCCACACACATAAAGTACATATTATTAATAGACTAATTTGTTGGTCAAAGCAAATGAAATACGCCTTATATTTCGGAACACTCCTTCCATTCTCACGTCTAGCCGGAAAACTAGGGGCCTTCTAGGTGGTCACTCCGGCGGGGCGCGGTGGCGTTCTCGTCAAGGGAGATGAGTTCCGCTGCGTCTCGGGGCCAACAGTCAGAGGGTGGAGAAGTTTCGCCTAGGGCGGCTTGTGCTCAAATGAAAGAAGGCCCTGCAAAAATAGAGGAGTCAACCCCGGCCCTTGATGATTGACGATTGTCACCCAGTCAGCCAGACTGCCCGTGCGTGTGTGTGCGTGCGTCTGACCAGGTATGTCACGCACACGCAAAAGGATACAACAGATTCGAAATGCCAAATCCAATCCTACACTGGTACTACGTCAGCAGCAACAACACGATGTGTTTATGTGATTTTTGGTTTTTCTTTGAACCAAGGGGATCGACATGCCCCCGATCTCCATTAATGTGTTTACGTGATACTACCGGAAATTATAATCGTAAGCAAATTACTTTTGAATGAATAGGAAAACCAATGATATCAATTTTATATCGCATAAAGTACATATTAGTAAGAGACTTATAGTTGGTCAAAGCAAATGAAATAGCCTTACATTTCGAAATACTCCTTCCACCCCGACGTCTAGCCGGAAAACTAGGGGCCTTCTAGGCAGTTAGGGTACCATGCTCACTCCGGCGGGGGATGGTGGTGTTCTCAGCAATGGGAGATGAATTCTGCTGCGTCTAGTGGCAAGCCGCTGAGCAGTTTTACCAAGGGCGGCTTGTGCTCAAATGGAGAAGGCCTTGCGGCAATAGAGGAGTCAACCCCGACCCTTGATGATTGACGATGTCAAGGAGGGTGTGAAACCGAAGTGGAATGTTCGCAGGCAAAGTTCATACCGGAATATGTTCCTTGTTCAAATTATCTCGAGTGCTCTTCATCAATGCAAGCATGGGGAACCATAGAGGTTTGGGAAATTTAGCTCGGTGGGCGAGAATATGTCTTTGGCATAGTTCGAATCTCAGAGAGATAGAGACCGCGTCATAGATGGATAGTCGTGGCATCTTGGCAATAATGCGGTGATCCTTGAGGAGTTGGTGGAGTGGTTGCAACATTCATAACTCAAGTTGGATAAGTTGTAGCTATGGTTTAGGGTCTTGAACTTACCCCTTTATATGACTAATGATACTTTCTTTTTGAATTTTATGAGTAATGATACTTGGGGAAAGCTATAGACACAATATAGTAATAAAAATGTTTGTTTTCGAGGTGGCCTTTGATCATGTTGGACGTTTCTTTAGGGGGAGAGTTACATGCTATGATTTGGATGGCAGCGGCGGCGTCCTCTATTCTCCGGGCGACAAGGGCCGTGGGCGGCACAGACTACGGAAGGCCATCTCTGGTAGGCAGAAAGTTTTTATAAGTTATACAACTGTTATCCATGAGTTTACCAATAACTATAATCCGTTAACAATATTATTAAAAGAAAAGTGGCAATAGTACATAACTGACCATGCGATGAAAGGGTTTTACTTGAGAGGTGAGAAAGCTACCACGTAATATGTTGAGCATTCAGTAAACATTATTGCACTGAGAGTCGAGGACCTTCTCTTTGCATCTATAGTTACGGTTTTTTCAATATCAGAGACAGTCGCCACACTACTGGAAAATGAGAGGATCACTTGACATGGTCAGGGTCACAGTGTGAGACCTAGAGTGAAATTTGATTTAAATAACAAAATAATAGGTAGCACATGGAACCTAAGGGGTGTAAGGAAAATTGAAAACCCGAGATTTCTTCGAAAAACTCTGAGAGAAAAATATTGACTTCATTGGTATGCAAGAAACCTTGAAGAATGACTTTGGGCCAGACGAGTTCTCTAGCTTTGATGGGTGGAGCATTTATTTTGAAGTGGTCTACTCGTCGAGGTAGATCTGCAGGCATTCATGTTTGGATTAGGCCTGAGGGCACCCCTTCATTTCGGGTTAAGAAGATGGGAAAGCGCAGGATTTCTTTTGAGCAGCATGAATATCACACTGGGGATCCATTATGTTAGGATCTTTTTTTGACAAATAAGAAAAACAAATTTCAGTGAAATTTAGTGATTTTGTATGGTGATGCGCAATCAAATAAGAAACATGTTTTTTTTACCGAATTATCTACATTATGTCATGACAGCAAATTCCCACTGCTAGTGGGTGGAGATTTTAATATTCTAAGGAAAAGTTCTGAGAAAAAAATAAGGAAGGTGGATATTCTTTCTCTTTATTGCAGTCATGGAACAAAATGACTAGAATGGAATTAAACTTCACGGGTAGGGCTTATAACTGCAGCAATGATCATTTAAACCTTACCTGTTAAAAAACTGGATAGATTCTTGGCGTTCCTGGAGTGGGAGGAGCAATATTATTTGTCATTAGTCACTGCAATGGACATGGACCTTTTGGACCATGCTCCTCTCCTCCTGGACACTTGATGAGAACTCCTAAAAGTATACCATTCAGATATGAAAAACGCGAAGGACATATTTTTCAAGAATTGTCCAGGAATGCTGGAAAAAACGATTGGCGATAACTTGAGAAGGAGGAGGATGCCCAAACCACTCGAATGCAGTCTTTGTAAAGAAATAGAATATGTTAGATACTTGTTCTTTGACTGCATTGTTGCTACATGTCTTTGGCTGATGTTAGAGAGATCTTTGACATTATGGTTACTTATTTCTAATCATTGGCATCCAAGTGGCTTTGTAATAAGATATTCATGAAGCTTAATGTTGTTTCTTCAGCTATCTTGTGGACTGTTTGGAATATTAGGAACAATATTGTGTTTAACAGGAAAACTTGGATTAATCTTAAGCGGGTGTGGAGTTTGGCTCTGACCTACCTAAGAATCTGGAAGGTTCCTTACAAGGACAGCGAATGGGAGCTGGTCGACAGTTTCAAGGCGTTACTGAAAAGAAAACTCCAATCCACGCTGGAATTGATGCCGGATTGAGGTCCGTCTCCTTTGGGTGGACCTCTACCTGGAACTCGACGGAGAGAAGACACATTGCGGCAGGGCATCGCTAAGTTATCTGTGTGCTCATATTGAGGAAGCTGATGCCGTTCATGTCGTCGCAGACTGATGTCTGGTTCTCCTAGAGCTTTCCGTCCCTTTTCCGCTGCTACTGTGCACCGGGGGAAAAGGGAGGGAGTTCCCCCCTATTTGCTGGCGGGTGTGTTGTTACATTTGCTAGGCTTTGCTTCTTACTTTCTAGCTTCGGCACTTTTGTTGTTACTCTGAACTGTCTGCATGCAGTCTAGTTTTGTTCTGAACCCTGCTTAGGGTCGTTTTTATTTTCGAACTTTACTTTCCTGTATGAAATCGGTGGTTTCATTTTTCAATGAGAAATGGAGCTAGGGGAGTCCCTGATAGTCTAAAAAACCGGTTGGCTTCCAGATAAAAATATTATTGACAATATAAAATGCGAAGGTTGAGACAGTTTTTGTGAGGATGGAATAAAAATGAAGAGGCCTAATATTACAACCTTAAGAAAGAACTTTCGGAGAAAATAGATGCCATTGACTTTTTTTGCTGAAAGTCATGGTATGAATGTGGTGCAGTTTGAGGAGAGGAAAAAACTTAAAGAACAATTAAATAGACTGCTAAAACAGGAAGAATTGAACTGGATTCAAAGGACGAAGTAGTATATACATGAAAGAAAAAAAGCTTGCATGCTTGACAATAACGTTGCATTATTAGCGCGCAACCAACTGCGTGAGTGAGTTGTATTCACATCAAAACATGAAAGGATATATACATGAAACTAGAAAGTAGTATACACTAGTAGAAAACCAGTCTTTCGTCCAGAGCCGAACCAGGCTTTAATCCCGGTTCAGGGAAAAACCGGGACCAATGCCTGGCACTGGTCCCGGTTCGAGCTGCCAGGGCCCCGTGGAGCATTGGTCCGGTTCGGTTGGGCACATTGGTCCCGGTTCATGGCACGAACCGGGACCAAACTCCAGAGCCGGACACGTGGCGTGCCGCGGGAGCTTTGGTCCCGGTTCGTGTCTCGAACGGGACTAATACCCCTCCCTGCCTATAAGTAACCCACCCCATCTCTTCTCTCCTCTGTTTTTTTTTCTGCTTGGATTGGTGGGAAGTGGGTGCTAGTTTTTTTTCCTTTGCCACGCACAAGATGTGTTCGATGAAATGCCCGAGGCACACTTAAGTTCACACAAAATGATATCCTCGACTGAGGTTAGCAACTTTATCCTTTTCATCTGTAATTGATACAGAAATATTGCATGTGTCGATGTACGGTGGTCATTTCACTATTCAAGATGTTATTGTAATGGTATTTGATAAAATTAATTATATGATGCAGATGGATGCACGGAAGCGATGGATGTACGGCGACCGACGCAGTTCCGATTTTATTGCAGGTCTGCATAAATTTATCGATGTGGCTGCGGCAAACAAAGTGGATGGTTTTATGCCTTGTCCATGTGTTGACTGTCGGAACGTCAAGGAGCACTCTTCCTCGAGAACCCTTCAAGGCCACCTGATTCGGAGAGGTTTCATGCCAGCTATAATTGTTGGACCGAGCACGGAGAAAGAGGGGTTATGATGGAAAACAATGAAGAAGAAGAGGATGATGACAACTATCCTATGTTTCCTGAAGAATACGGTGATACTGCAATGGAAGACAATGAAGAAGAAGGAGGTGAAGAACAACGGGCATCAGATGAGCCCGCTGATGGTCTTGGTCGGGTCATTTCTGATGCAA